>OMLM01009396.1:20509-74722 GCA_900302695.1 Helostoma temminkii
CGACAGCGTGAAGGGAGTTCTCTTGAGCAGTACATCATCTTTGTACTCACCTGTCGCTAGGATACTTTGCCCTCCTCTGTTGTCTACAGAGTCACGCCATTGGTGGATGAGTGATGGGGGAAGTGCAGCTCCTCTGGAAGTTGGCTACCTTACGTCCGTAAAACTACTTCAGCGAAGTTAAAGAGAAATTAAACGCTGTTTTTACAGCACTGGAAGTCAAAGCGTGTGGAGAAAAAAAGGTTTTCTTTAATCCGGTGTAGGAGTCGTGTCGTTCGGTCATGGAGTTTGGTGAAGAGTCGTCGCCCGCTCTGGCTTTCGAGAAAGACGCGTTTGAGCTCACGGTTGAAGATGTTTATGACATTTCGTACGTAATCGGACGAGATCTGTTAAAAATAAGCAGCACGGGAGAAGAAGTGTCGGACCTGCAGTTCAGAATAGTCCGCGTTTTGGAGATGTTTGAGACTTTGGTCAATAAGTACAACTTGTCTCTGGAGGAGCTGAAAATGGAGCGGGACAACTTGAAGAGTGAACTGGACAGGATCATCAAAGAGAGGTCGTCCGGGCAGGGCACGGTGAGTGTTACAGCCGGTACAGAAGAAAGTGTTGGCAGAGTAAATGAGCATTTACAGATGATCTCCCTGTGTCCCATCAAAGCAAACAGCCGGACCAAACCAGCTCTTGGTGGACCTTACAGACCCAAACAGACCACGCTTCACCATGCAGGAGCTGAAAGAGGTTCTGCAGGAGAGGAACCAGCTGAAGGCTCAGCTCATGGTGGCTCAGGAGGAGCTGCAGCTGTACAAGAGGTAGTCAAGTCCTACTACAATCTCAGATGACTACACAACCTCTCTGCGACAGAGTCAACACTGAACGTGATAAAGCTTAGAAAAATCAGGATTTATTGCAGGGTAATCATGTGGTACTGCATTACATAATATAGGTGTAGTAAATATTTTTTTACTCAGTGGAAACCACGTGAAAGTTTTAATCTCAGTTGCACAGCTTCTCCTTCTATAAAAATGAAATGTACTTTTGGGATAATAATAGTACTAGTACACACGTAACACTCATATACTGTATAATATACAAGGGATATATGCAATTTTTTATATTGAACATGGTATTAACCTACCTAAATCTGACTTAAAAGTACAGGCATGGATGACAAATATTCTGTTGCTAATATGACAGAGAAATTAATTTATATAAGATCCACAATCAGGCGAATATTGCAGATATGAGCAGTAGAAAGGTCCTGTACTGACTCTGTACTTTTTGATAATGTTAAAGCTACTTCTACCTTCTACTTCTATAACTTATTATTAGTAGCTCCAGTGTCCTAGTGTGTTTTTTGTTTTTTTACAGCTATATTTTACATTTTAAATCTACCTTCTTCTGCAGTGGAATTCTGCCACAGGATGAACCAGCCATAGTGGAAGTGGACCTGGAGTCACCAGGAGCTACAAAGGACAATCCTGCAACTATAAATGATGCAAAAGAGGAGAGGACGACCATAGGCAAACTGTGAGTAGCAGGCTGGATTGCTTTATGGAATACATAAGTATGGTTCTCCTGTATACAAACTTTTCAGCTGTACACCTCAGATGGCAAAGTTTCTAGAGAAAGTTCAGCAGCAATCACATGATGTTGAAGTAAGCTAGCAGGGACGTGGTTCTCACATTCAGACTCCTGTCTCCTAATGATTTACTTGTGACCAAATGAATTCATGCTGATGCAGAGGATGTTTGCTTGAGCCCTGAATGAGAGAGACACACACAGTTGGGAGCATGTCTGCCAAACTGCTGATGTCATAATTACAGACTGTCATGACTCAATGTCTTCTCAAACCAGGCCGTTTCACTTATATGTTCTGTGTTTACCGTTCACTGTGCTCTGGATTAACTTTCCACTAACTGTGAACTTTTTTCTGTTTATAGGTTTTCATTCAGGCGAAAATAAGAAATATTTCACAAGAACAATCGTGTAGAAGACAAACTGGATTTGTCTGCACAACTCTGTCATGAGTTAACCACTTTTATATTGCAAGTTTTTATAGTTTTTGTCAATCTGACAGGCACTGTATTTTGTACTAGTAATTGTAATCTGTGATGGTTTATAGCAATATGCTGTTGCTATTGCAAAATATATCACATGGAATACTTTGTCAAACTGGAAAGTATTATCTAACTAGTATTGAAGATTATGTTTAATGCATTCGCTTAAAATTAAGTTATTTATGAAATAGAAATCAATTCTTCATGTTGGTCCAGTAATCTAAAAAAGAAAAAGACTTACTCTCAGCTTTTAGCTATCAAATAAAGTTACCTACCATGTAAACAATAAAATGTTACAATTTAAATAGTATTTGTTTTATCATTGTTGAAAAACCAGCGTCAACTGAAAAATATTTGTTGTGCACACCCAAAGGTAATCTTGACATTCCTGCTGTCCTACAATATACTGTACATTTTGTAGCTGTGGCTAACGATGATAGCTAAATGTGGTTTAAACATCATACAAATACAACATTGAACTATGGCAGTTATCCTCTGTTGATCACCTGTATCAGTCATGCAATTTTTTACAATACTTACAATACAAAGTTATATTTCTTATAAAATACAAAGTATTATTTTCACCAAAAATGCAGCTCCAGTAGCCTGTCAGGCACATTTGTTGCATGATTTTTCCATCTATACATCAGTAGAAGACAGTTTCATCTTAAGGCACCATCCTTATCCCATCCCAGATCTCTGCCATTAGTTATGCTACAGCTGGAATTAAAACAACCGTTTTATTCCTTAGTTTACAGCACAGATAATAATTTACAATCATGAAATTGAAAATCTGAATTCATTATGAAAAGACGCCCCATGGACGAGGTAAATCTCCTTATCCAGAGAACTATTCTTCAAGCTCGGCTCCATCTGCTACAGTGACAAAAGAAAAATATAAAAGCCTGATAAAAACAAGTCTTGCAAAAATACTTTGAGTTGAAGAATTAGCCTCCATTTAAAACAAACTTATATAAAAAAAAATAATAATAAAAAAAAAGCATGTGGACCACTTTTCATTTATCACATTTTTTATACAAAGCTGTCACAACAGTGAGCATCAAATCATCTAAAATGTGAAGACTTTGATCAAGAATTCAATATTTGAGCCATGGGTGAGCCAAGATGGAGTCTTTACTCCGATCACCATAGTCATACAGCAGCTCTTCATTTGCTTTTATGTCCTTGGAAGCTACCAAGATTAGATGAGGGGATCCATCGATAGGGTGAAGCTTAGTTTGGCAGTTTCCCGTTTTACTGTGGTTGACGAGTCTTCCAAGACGACTTGTTTCCTTAGTAGCATCTATACTGTAATTTGTAAACAGAGATACAGCTGTCACTACAACACAACACCGATATCCACATTAGAAGTTAGCCAGACATTTTACAGAAATGTTTCCATCAATGTCTCTTCATGTAAAAAAAAGGTCTGAGGAGAATGTTTTCCAACACAGCATAAATGCTATGTATGACTATAAAAAACATTTACTAAAACTCAAGGCCAAAAACAGTACACATTAAACAGAATATAGAGATTTAATTACCATTCAAATAACCATTTGGACTTACCAGTATGTTTTACATTGATACTGGAAGTAGTACATGTAACAGCCAGTTTGGGGATCCAGAGCGTACTGGGCCTCCCTTTTTTTAGCCTCAGCTAGTTCCAGTAGGTCTCCATGGTACTCCACGACAAACTCGCCCTTTTTGAACCCCTTGACAGCGAATACCCCTCTTCCTTTTTCATCTATGTGTCTGATCTGTTAACATCCAAAAGCCAGCGTGAAAAGCTAAGCACTTCATAGTAAATGTGTGACAAAATTTTTTGATCACAGTACGTGATTGACTCAAAGTGGCATTAAACATTACCTCCATTCCTTCTTCACTGCCATTTCTTATCAGGTCATCAATGTGTCTGTGTTCTTCATTCTGTTGACAATACAAATACAATCAGCAAAGAATGCAAAAACCAAAAAAAACTAAAAACAAAACAAGCATTTTATCATACAAACCTTTAACTCTGCCTTTGTTTTTCTGTTACTCCTTCTGATGGGATAATAGTCTGTGACCTTTCTGTTTTGGTGAGCATTATTCTGAGTCCTGAAAAGGACAGACACGTTCAAAGTAATGAGAGATTATGATTGTGCAACAGACTGTGAAAGAGCTGTTCTGACTGTGAAAGGATTCATGCACCCACTTCTTTGCTCCAAGTCTACGACCAGTTCTGCTCCGAGATTTGGATGCTGAAACCTTGCCGTCTGTTGCAGACCTGGCATTTGTGTGTGTGTTGGACTGTTTGTGCTCAAGTTGGTCATCAGTTTGTCCACTGTCTCGATTGTCAGGTTTCTGTTCTTTGGAATCACAGCTCTGTGATTTTATTTCTTTAGGCATGTCTAAAATGGGGAATTAAACAGGAAAATTAGGGCGTGAACTGCCTTAAACATTTAGAGTTGTGTCATGAGATAGTTGGTTCGTGACGCCTACTGCATTTTACATGCACAGTAAATGTCAAGTTTCTTGTGCGTATGAACTGTAACACAGGGGTCATCAGTAAATAACGCATGCAACACTAATGATCACAATATTTAATATTATTCAAAAAGTTCTTCTCACCCTTTTCCAGCTTTGGCATGTCAGAATTAGCTGCATCAGATTCATTTCCTTCCCGGATCAACTTGCTTGAACTGTCACTCAGTGGAGATCTAGGCTTGCCTGGACTTTGTAGACAGACAGCTGACTGCACTTTACTGATGGAATCCTGTAAACATTATTTATTCATTATTATATAATTATTTACCTTTAGGAAAAACTGAAAACACTGACACAGTACCCCTGACAAGTGTAAACCTAATGAGTAATGCATAATGAGCCAGCTGGGTTTGCATTATGCAATTCTGATGAGATGAAAATAATGGGATCATATTTTCTAAGGCCATGTTCAGAACCATGTACATGGTGCAGAATGTATTTAATGTCTTTATTCCTGCTTAGAAGCAAGTTTACCATGTTCACTGTATGCACGTACTTTTTCCCCATTAAACAATTCAATTTACAATTCCTTAATTAGTGCATGGGACCAAAGAGAAAACAGTGAAAAGATAGTTGAAGAAGACTTAACTAGTGTCTGCCAACTACAACAAGGAGCAGTAAGCCTCTCCATGGTGACACCACCATCTCTCCAGCAGAAGATATATTAGTCATTTTACTAAAATAAAAACTAAACTGTGCCAGACCATATGCACACCAATTAAACAAAATAACTGATTATGGTTTCTGTAGGAGTGTATTTAAAACAACTGTAGAATTATTGCTCATGTACTGCTCATTAAAGAGTTTCTTCATTTAAAAAAATTAACATGTTTATATCCCAAAGTTTCATCTCTATACACTGTAGAAAGAGGATACACATTATTTCTACACTCCAGCCTATACCTAAACCTTTGATATGTTGGGGTTAGAAAGGGCTGTGCACAGCCTGAGGTAGGTTTTGCATGCAAGCCTTAAGACTGGGTAAAACAGTGCACAATAACAAACATGACACTCGGGTGGCTTGGTCAGGAACTCCCTTTCCTTTTCAGGTCATATGTAGGATGTGACAAAGAATTGTTTGCTACATCAGTGGAAGAAAGCACAACTACAAAACCGTAAAACAAAAACCATACCTTGGCACTTGCTGGTTTGTTTTCCTTTGTCTCACTCTGTGAAGTGGCTTGAAGTTCAACAACGTCCTGGGACTTTTTGTCGATTCTCACCACGTTTTTATTCCCTGTATAAACATGGAAATAAAAATATGTACGTCGCAGCTGGCAACTTATTTGTAAATATCACAAAGTATTATTTAGACACAGTAATGCTAGGGTAAGTGCTCCATTTAGCTACGTTACTAGCATTAACTGTTATACATTAACTACCGTGGTCTGAAAAACGTAAAACAATTACTCAAACAACACGTAAGCGAATTTACCTTTTGCCATTTCAGTTCCCAAAATAAAATTTGAAGGGTGTATTAAAAATGTGCCCTCTATTTCCCTGGCTCCTCAGCGTGTTTATTCAACTGTTTCTGCAGCGACAAGCATCAGTAAACCACACTGCGGAGACGGGGCGGCGAGAGCACGGTGGATTTAAAAACCCTGCTGCGCCTCTGATTGGCTGCTTTTTCCCGGCAGGCAGTGCCGCAGAATAAACGTAGCTCTCTTATTGGCTTATTTGTCCAAACAAGAAGTGCCGGAACACGAAATCAGCTCTCCCATTGGCCGCAGCTCTGGCTGCCACACAACAGAGTCTGTGTACCACTGTTAGTGATCTTAAAGAGAGGCTCGTCTCAATGGGATCACCTGAATCATATGAGACAAGAATTATTTGATATATATACTATAAAAAATAGGTCTTCATGGTATCTGAAATACTGGTCAGAAAGTAAAAAGATGATTCAATTGCGCGACTTTTAAGGTCTCCTCCAATTATGCATTAAATTAAAATTACTTTAAATGATAATAAAGCAATAATTAAAAAACAAAACCAAAAAGATAAATTTTGTGTAGACAACAATTACTTATAACATAAACAATTATGTATATATAATTATGTATAATATTGACTGCTTCCAAAATATTTGATGTTTGTTCACATTTTAAGATGAAGGTGAGACTTCTCTTGCATTGTTAGACTCTGCACATGAGTTGTGACCAGAAAACATAGAACACGGAGAAATAAATGAGAAAAATGCTTGAGTAGAGGGGGCCTTAAATGTCCTACAACGTTATCATAGCAAAGATGCTGATTAAAGATAAATAGAAATCAGTTTACAGCATTGTGTAATAGCTGTTTAACCATGCTTCAAAAGTAGCATCAAAGGCAGCATGTAGCCTGTCCATATTCCCACCTCTAGGCAATGAAGGTCCCATGCAATAGCTGATACAAATAGCTGGTCTGTTTTCTTCATTTCAGGAGAAAATCATTTTTCCATACTGAGCGAGTCTTGGGGGGAAGTTTAAAATTACTAGCAAGACCTTTTGCCTTTACATTTATCCTAGGAGGTTGCTGACACCTAGGGATAAATTGGAGTAAAGGGTTAGTTCAAAACATTAGTGCTGCAGTTGATTTATCTGTATTTTGAATCTCAAACAACCAGCAGGCAATGCCCAACTCACATTAAACTATGGAGAAGAGTTTATGTGATCAAAATTTAAAGTACATGAAAATGCTTTTAACTTATACCCCAATGAATGATTTTTATTATTCTTTATTATACCTTTGCATGAAACATGCTATTACAATACAAGGGTAATATGTCTTCAGGTTTTGCACAGTTTGCAGACATAAAATAGTGGAGCCTGTGCATGTATTCGAAGTCTTCTTTTGATATTCCACACAAACATTTTAAACTGTGTCATTCCCAGGGTTAGAGTCTGTAGCCAGTGCTTCCTTAAACAGTTTTTTTCTCTCCAGATTCTCGTTTGCTTTCTTCCTCTTCACTTGTTTTCTCAGCATAGACTCTTTCTTCTTCAGAAGAACTTCACTAAGTTCACCTTTATATGCAACATCGAGTTTCTCTCTCATAATCTCCCGGGCACGCTTCCGATTTAAATCCACAGATCTGGTTTGATGGCACTGCAGGGAAGAAATACAATTTGCATGGCTAGTAAATTACCAAACTGTTGGTCATAATCACTTTTATTTCCGAGCTACTTCAGTGAACTGACACTTAAAACTTGTAAGCCAACATGAAGTCCTTAAAAAAAACCTCAAATCACTTTCAACGTCTACATTTCCATGATAACTGGACATCTGCTGATGAAGATCATGTCATATTGTTGAAATCGGCACAGTAGCTACTGTCAACCTTTAACTTGTTTCCAAATAATGAACTTAATTGTGAAGTGTCTTGTTTCAGTAACATTTCTACACATTGATATCAGTGATGACAAATACACATAGATCTTAAAAACAAAACACAACAGTACCTTCACTACAATCCCAGTTGGGACGTGCTTGAGCACCACACAGTTACTGGTTTTGTTGGTGGCCTGTCCCCCGGGTCCAGATCCTCTCACAAACTGCTCTTCAAGATCGTCCTCATTCAGGACAGGTGGATCTGTCAGATCCTTTTTGCAAGCTGCCAAAACAAGAGTCAGTCCAGCCGGAAGTGGTCTCAGCAGTGGGGAGATGCCAGCAGAACCTCTCCAGATGACCCGACTCGACACGCTGCTCATACAGCTGATAATCGAGAAAACTCTTGACATTTCTCTAAGTAGACTTACAAATACAAAGTTATGGTAGCGCTTCAAACGAACACACGAGGTGACAAACAGCCTTACATTACGACTTACTTAACATAATCAAACATCTAAATGACATATACCTGATGCTCTTACTACTACACTTCAGTTCTGTGCTCTTGTTGATGGGATGCCTCGTCCTCTACGCTTCCGTTACCAGTTGTCCAATCAGCAGTCGCTAAATTTTTCTTCGTGTGCGGAAAAACAACCAACAGGTTTGTGTTGATCCACTGCTGCCCCCGTGTGTCCGTTTATAGAACACAACTGTACACAGACATAATGGCCTTATGCCGCAAAAGGCTGCATCAGATGTGATGAGTGCCATAACATTACCACCTTTATTGATCTTTATTTGTCTGTTTTGAGCGTAATCATAAACACAGTTTATATGGCAGAGAAAGTATCAAGATAAGAAAGTTGTCAAACTACTCCTGCAGAGTTTATGGCTGAAATCAGTTGTAATTGCTGTAATTCCAAAGAACATTAAGTGTACAAGCTTTTTTAAAGTTTACAAGGTGATGTGTTTCTTAATTAGATATTTTTGCTTGAATAATAATACAACCGCTTTTTTTTAAACTAACAAAAACACAATGAAATTAAATAATGGATTAGATATTTCATTTATAATTCCTATAACACATTAGATAACAGATTATTTGACTGGGCAGTGTCACAAGACATTACTGTTGATTTTAATAGACTTTTTAACTTTATGTATTTGTTAATTGCAGTTGTCTTTCACTGCCAGAACTATCAAACTAGCAACTCTGGCTTAAAGGGCAGCAACATAAAGGACACAGGTGCTGAATCAGATTTTAAATTATTTACAAATTGAAACCACAAGCCAAGTAGTGACTGTTACTGTTAGGCCTTTTTAGGTGTACCTGGAGCCAGGTTTTGTTCTGGGTTTTCTGAAATAATTAAAAGAGCAGGTACTCAAAACCATTCTTGCAAACATTTACAAATACATCTAGTGAAAAACACTTTCAAGCAATGTTTCATACAAAGACAGAATCAATGTACTGTGGTGTAATATTCCTGTTCTTGCCCTTGACATGGACTATAATTAGTAAACTATATGGGTCACAGAGAAAAGACAATCTCTCCAATGACCTGTGATGACATCTTCTAATGCTGTGGTTGGGGGAGGTGCAAGTCTAACTACTGACACTTTATGTGGGCTTTGGTAAGCCTCATTTTAGTACATTTTAACCTTACTATTTCTACATGAATTTTGCTAAATACCTTGCCAACAACCTGAAAAAAATGATTCATGATTTCTCAAAATAAAAATGTATCCAGTTGTAACTGTCTCTGCAGTAGTGCAAAGTTCATTCACAAAAGTGCAATAGATGTGTTATCTGTGTTATCTGTGGTTACTCTGACAGTCATGACGTGATGATAGAGGTCAAAGCAGAAGTTGAGTGACTGAAAGTTCAAATGTTTTCTCAGAATTGGGCTATTTCCATGAGGTGGAACATTAGGACCACTGTGAAGCAGTAAGCTGCCATCAAAAAAGAATTTCCTTGTGTTGCATAGGAAGTGAAACTAGGTAACAGCCCCACTATGAAGTGCAGTGGCAGTTTATGTTTTCCTTTTTTGTTGGTTAAAAAAAAAAAAAGCAGTACGGTAACCACTTCTCTGCTAGATAATGCATTTATAGCACAATGCTAAAATATTATCTATATAGATTATAAGAGATAAAAATGTATGTTTAATGATAATGAATTTCCGAGGACGAGTTTCCCTGCTGTGTTTTCGCAAAGTTCTTAGGCATGCTTCAGATTTGATTGCTAAAATGCCACCATCCATAAGAAATAATTACATATTTTATGCATATGCAGAATTTACAATAGTAGTTGATGTAGCAATAAGAACCAAAAGACATATAATCTGGGTCTTTCTTGAGGTTCCAATGAGCAGTATTAAAAGAAAACTCGATCATATGCTCTCTCTTTCTCCCTCCAGTCCAGTCATTTCATTTTGATGTAAATTCATCTCCATGGTGACAGTAATGGTAGTCTCACAATGTAAAATAAAATGTGCCTAAATACATTTAAATGGGGCATATTGTGTGGACAAACGGAATTGCTACTAGGCCATAACATGCTATTCTGCATGAGTGTAACATGATAATCACTGCGTGCTATAAATGTACCTTTGTAGCTTTACATCCTGTATTAGTGCTTATGTCTGCGGAAACACACAACCGCTCATGGCTCCCGTTAGGACCGTGTAGACCACTGTGCTGCCAGCAGGGGGCGCTCTGCCATCGAAACTGCTGAAAAGCTGTGCAACGCTTTTAGTTTCGTCAAGTTGGCCGGAGAAAAGACGAACACAGAGTTGTGTGGCACTGCTTCAGAAGAAAACACTATATTATGTTTATGCTGCCGTGTACACTCAAAATGTATTTATGTGATTAATAGCATTTGAGTAAAGTCCTAAATGAGAGCTAAGACACCCGATGTGTCCTGTTAGATGTAGTTTATTTAAGCTTAGCTGTCGTTTTAGGAGACAAGAGAACTATGACGCATTTTAACGCTTGTAGCCTCAACAAACAACACGCAGGAGTTGGGCTTTTATTCTGAAAGTCTAACCGGACACCCGCCGTACGGTGACGGATTCGTGTCTGAAGTCTGCTCAGACTGGAAGAGTGACAACTTAACGATGTGACCGCACTTCTGCTATTTGTTCTTCGCTCTTCCCGGTTCTCTGGACTGAGCCGACGGCGACAGGGCTGAACTTAACCGCCGTCTCATTTTCCTCGCCACAGGACGAACCCAGCAGCCAACTCCTGAGAGTCTAGATCGGATACTCAAGGACATTTTAACGTTACCATAGGTGCTTTGGCCTTTTCTGACGATTAAGCAAATACAGCGTGTTCTCCGGCGCAGTGATGTGGTCAGATTTTGTAAACACTGACGGACACGGCGGTTGATATCGTGTAGCCAACCCTCCCTGGCTGATGATGTTTCTCTACGTGTCATATTTACATGTCGAACCCGCACCCCTTCCTCTGCCGAAGGGCCAAACAGACGTCAGCGTAAAGGAAATCTGTGGCTGACTTTAGGTGCGCTCATCTCGGTTATGACATCGTTCCCAGACCTCATCAGTTCGGCGGCTGCTTCGCGCTGAGGGAAAACCGCGTTGCTGTCGAAAACTGTGGCCACAAAAACACCAGGAAGGCCGGTGAACTTTGATTCGCACAGTGGTGGAGTGCGGAGAAGCCAGGGGTGCATCAGATCCAGGTATGTGATGAGCATCGCAAGCCGTCAATTTGTCATTACCGTGCTGCCATGTTGCTAGGTAACTAACTGACGGTGGGTTTACTCCAGTTCAAATCTGATCCTGCATCGTCACGTTTAGTAAATCATGTCTTACAAGGTTTTTAACACCGTGTGTATTATTTAAGGCGCCGTTAAATTTGTTTAAACAGACTCCGTCTATCTGTTTTGACCTGGAGGAGTGCAGCACATTCTCTGCTCTCATGTCACGGCTCTGTTGCTGGCACTCAGACATGATGTCAAAGCTGATGAAATGTTCATTTCTCTACTCCGATTGTGAGCTCTTGTGATGTTATTGCCATTATACAAGGCCTCTGTGTATTAATGTGATAAAATAAGAATACATTTCTTAGGCTGCACGTTATTACCCTGTTGGTGCATGCTTCTCCCAGCAACACTTTCCAGTGGTGCCCAGGTGTGAGATTTTATTTAAGACCCTGCTGCATATTACAGCTACTAACCATGGTTTGTAGCCTCAGTCTGCAGATTCACTGGGAAACAGCTCAAAGCTTACATACAAACCACATTCTTGGATTTATATCCCCTGGGCCAATTTCAATTTCAGTATGACTTTAAGATTTTCAGCATCAATAGTCTTTCCACTCGACTCAGCAGGGCCTGAGTGAGTCATTGAGGCAGTGCTGACTGTGGAGTCTGATGCCCAGATGATGGCTGTGCTATGAGGGCAAGAACTGCTGCACTGTCACTCCACTGGGACCCATTGCTTTATTTCTATCATTACAGAATGACTTTGTATTGGCATTGGAGTCTGAAAGTAGTTTTGAGACTTATTATGCTAATAACAAGAAGATTCAGCCTACACTTCAGTACATGCCAGAGAAATTATTGCATGACATGTGGGATGGGTTTTTATGTTATTTCCGTCTAAAGAGTTCTGTGTTAATGTGCACTGCTTGGTGTGTTAAAACTCGTATTTTGCCTTCTTTAAGGCATGATTGTGAGTATTGTGTAATAGGCTCAGCATCAGCTGCTCTGTGATCTTAAAAATTGCATTGCAATTGTTTGATGCAAAAATATACATTTACGAGGTCAATTTATTATATCTGCTGGTTTGCAGATGTTTTTCCTGCAGTGAATTATAGTCAGTTGATGTTTTGAAGAAATATCCTCTTCTAATTTTGTCTCATTACTTACATTCCCAACACACACAGCTGCTTTTGCTATTTCTCACAATTATCACACAAAGGCTGCTGGTGAGTAGTAAAATATTTTTTTCATGCCATTCATTTGTGCTGTGTGGAGCTAGACCATAAACATACTTTGCTGATGTTGCTGCCTAAAGTGCTGCTTTTATGATTAAGAGCAGACCGCTTGAAGTGAAGGCCAGTGATTACAGCATCAGTATCACTGGTGACCCAGAATTCCTCATGTTACTGCAACACCTTCTTATACCTGTTATACCTGTTACAACCTTTTGTACACCACAGAGCTTTTCCTGCTGTGCACGACAGGTCTTCAATAGGTTTGTCCAACCTGTTTTGAGACAGGGGACCTCTTTCCCTCCCCTAAATCACATACTCACAGAAGTACACATTTGTGGCATGGATCTTGAACTTCCTTTTTGTCTCTTTATCACCGGTGTCTTTATTTAATTTCTATATTGAAAAGTAGTACTAGCAGTGTGCAGTATTGGAGTTTGTTGAATTATTGACAGTTATGATTTAGTCTGATCAGTTCCAGTGTCCAGCGATATTAACGGAGCTCTCCGAGTTTAATCAACATCACATGTGTGCTTATTGAAAATGTGCATGATGGTACAATGACTTAATACGCAGATAGAGGAAGAAGACTTGTTGTTGAATGATACTCAAGTCAAGGCAGTAAAATGTTTTATGTTGTTTATTAGAATTTGGCATTTGTTGCATATGTAAATTATTATTCAAACTTTATCATAGCCTTCATATTTTTACTGTGATATTTTATTCTGTATGACTTTAGACATATGAAATTTAAAACAGAACAGTGTATGAATTTAGAAAGCAAAGACCACATTCTTGCAATTATGTACTCTTTATGTTTTTACATATGATTTCTCTTTTTCTTGTCTCTACCATTTCACCTTTATATTATATATATATACCTTCAACCAAGCTTCTCATCATTATAGACATCCAGAAAGGGCACACGTCTCTCAGTGCGTATCAGCACTCACTAATTTCACATTAGTTGTAACCGTTAAATATAATTACACATTGTAAAAATATTTGCAACTGCAGACTATGACTGGGCCATAGTGTTACATAGATTTGACTCTACTCTAATTACTATAATGTTATTGGGCATACTCAGATAACTTTTTACCTGCTTTTTATACAGTTTTACATTAAGACACTTTTAACTTAATGACACTTCCATGTTTAATTCAGAATTTGTGATATTACACAACAACCTTTTAGTAACTACGTCATTTAAGACTTTTAGAATATTAATTCTGTTTAAATATTATTATTTTCTGTAAAATTATTATTGTAACTTTGGGATTATGAACAAAAACACCCCAGAAATATGTTTTTGTTAAGCGATTCCTTTTATTTCTTTCTTTTCTCAGGTTTTAGACATTTTTATATATGATGTGACCTGCTCTGTGCTACAAGCTCTTAAAAGAGAGCTATTCCAGTTTATTGAATAAGCTGTGCTGTCAGTAAGTGCACCTGTTTCTTTGCACAAGTTTTTGCTTGTTTTCACCATAGTTACGGGTTTTGATATGTTTTTGTGGCTTTAATTTTATTTTTTAACCAAGGGGGTATTGACATTCTGAACAACTTTTAATGAATATCCAACAAGTTAAGTAATATTAGAGGGCCTTGGTTGAGAGGCTGTAACCTGATAGCTGTTAAACACTCAGGTGTCTCTCTTATATGCAGTACACAAGACCCAGTATTTCACTACTGAAGGGGAAAGAGTAGGTGATTATGAATCAAGCTGTCTGTACAGTTGTGATTTTTAGATAAGGTTTGTATTTTCGTTCCCTGTTCACCAGTACTATTTGATAAATTAAAGCGGTTGTTGCAGTTTCCTAATGCTCATCCGTGTAACACTGGGCTCCTTCTCTTAGACTAAAATTACCCACCACTCCACCAGTGTTACACGGTTGCAGGACAGCTCAGCAACCTCCTGATGATCAGGAGGAAAACAGCGTGAGAATATGTACATATGTATGCTGTATGTCTGGGTGATGGTAGAGTGGAAAATTCCTGACAGAGGAGCCTGTAGCTTGTGAGCTGGTGTGTCTTAGTTTGAGTATTCATAGCACTGAGTGTGTGAGAGAGGTCTTCTGTGTTCCTACTACAATCCTCAATTTGCTTATAATTTACTTACTGCATAAGTTAGTAATCTTGTCTTTAATAACTATACTAATCGCAAATGAGTGTAAAGCCTTTCAGTTGTAACATTTTAGCTGGGGAAACAAGAAAAGGCGCATTTCCTGTCAGTTAAAATTTGAATGACGTGTGGCTGTTCACCACATGTTTTGGTTCCATGTCTACCATTTGAGCTGATTATCAGATCAGATCTCTACCAGAGAAAGAGCAAGAACAACAGGTACATACGCAGTAAAAGGAGACACAGAGATTTTAAAGAGAGTTATAAACTTTTTAATAAGGTTGAAGATTCAGCATGATGTGGCCTCAGTTACTTTGACATACTGAGCATGTTGCACTGTCTTGCCTATTGATGTGGTAATTTGACATTTTCTTAATCACGTTGCTCCATCTCCTTTGATCTTGTAAAATCCTGTTGTGTAATACTGGCAGTTCTTTGTGTAATTACTTTATCATGTTCGATTATTTGAGCAGAGGAGTGGTATATTCTTGGCTCTTTATGTAGACCAGACGATAGTCTATTTTGGAAGTCGACTGCATGCTGATATTCTGCATCTTGTGTCCTACCCACCATATACAGTTAACTACTGTCATTTCCATCCAACCAAAGATACGAGTATATCAGGCTAGCTGATAAGATGCAGTGGATTGTGCCAAAGACAGAGCAGTTGCACAATTGTTAAACAGTGAGAGCACATTTTTTAAAAAAACATACTTGCACCTCATGATCTTTCTGGGGCTTTTTTCTCACAGTGGGTGAATTGTTCATATGGTTGTATTTGGCGTTTTCCTGTGATATCTTTATTGGGATATATAAAAAGTCAATTTATTCTAAAGATTGGCATGTAACATATGATGCGTAGGATGCACGATGTAAAGTCTAAATAATTTTTCCCACAGCTGATAATTCTCGGGTACAAGGACTCATTCCACATTGCTATTATTTCTTTGACAGTCAGTAGAGACAGAGTTTTATAGACCCTGACAGCACCTGAGGGGATTTCAACAAGTTATGAGTGCATCTCCTATTAAGAACTTTTAAAGTGTTCAATGATCCACAAAATTGTTTTAGAAAATTCTTAGTCTTTGTTGTTTTTTGTGCCAGTGGACATAGCTGTTAACGTGTTTGCTTATTAAAGAGCAGGAAGTGGTATGAGGTAAATAGTTGTTCAAGGTTGTTTTTGTCAGATATATGGTATTGCTTTACAGGTTATCATAATATGACAGAATGATTTAAGCAATGGCCTTAACATTTTGTCCTGAAATACAAATATGATTTGAACAACCAGGATAGGTAATGATGTATGTGACTGTGTTTAGGCTGTAGTTTTCCATTCAGATTAAGTGTTTAAGTTCCCAGAACTGAACTGAATCGTTGAATAATTGTCAATAATGACGATGGATTAGATGAGGAGGATTACTTCCTGTTTGTTCATTTACTATACTCCATGGCTTGTACTGCATAATACCAGTATCTTGTATTTGTTTGTTTGGTAAACAGCCAGCTAAAATTGTAACAGGGATATTGTGTCACCACATGAATGGCACATATTTAAAGTCAGGCATTACATTTTCTCTTCTCGCAATAACCTCCGATGCCACTGTGTGCAGTGGTCTGCAGCAACACAGATATCAAGTATTGTATCTGCCTAACTAAATTTGTATCCATGACACTGTTAAACTTACTGTATAACCAGCCCATTGTACATCATCAGCCTATTTACCAGAAATGATCAGTGTTGTTTCCAGTCCTATATTTAAAATGAATATTGTAAGTTAAACTCACCCAAGGATGTTTAAAATAATTACCCAGTAACATATTTGTGGACTTTTATGTGTATTTTTAGTGGTTGGGGCACCCATAGGGATTAAAGCACTCTTGAAAAACAATTTTTACAATTTTCCATTTATGATTTATGAGAGTGCAGAGATGAATTGCCAGTTGGCTGGATATCTGAAGGTCTAATTTTTCTTTTAATTTATCTTGATCGAACAATGAGGCATCCTGACATTATTTCAGATGAGCTTCCATCATGCCCCTGGTTTCTAGCCAAAGCACTGGATGGAACATTGTGTATTTACTGCACGTTGAGTTCAACAGACTCTGTCCTTCTCTCCCGACTCGCCCTCCCATCTCAGCTCTCTTGAACAAAGCAGGTGATGCTAATGTTGGTGTTGAGCTGTTGACAGGGACAACAGGGGTACAACCTGTCCCCACGCATCCCTGATGAGCCAGCTGATGAATGGCACATCACTACTAATGATCCTATAGTGGTGTTGTCTGCAAAATGAGACTAAGACTAATGCTTTGTGCAGATCTGCTCCATGTCCCTTTCCCTTTGGATATTAGTTTTTTGGCAATGTGGGTGGACTCCAGAGCAGAGCTGAGGTCTTTTTATAGCAGTCGACTACCTTCCTGTGTCCTTACTCGAGTTTAATTTTATGGAAGAGGAATGAAGTCTGTTATGTAGATCCTGTCAGAGAAGAGGGTGTTGTTTCGTCCTGATATTCATCAGGCTAGTGCACATTGTGAAATTGAGGCACTCTGACACACAACATTTCTGCCACTTATTAAAGCAGTTTAAACTTCTTAGCAATCCTCCTTGGCCCTTAAGCAGAAAGATGCAACAGCATCTGCATTTGTGAGGCAAAGACCTGAATCCCTAGTAGGTGATGTGCTGGCTAATTTAATCTTCAAGGAGCCTAGTCTACTGTGAATTAGAAATGCTTCTTGTGCCACCCAGTCACATAGTGGATTTCTTCTTTTCTGATCCTTTCTAATCAATTTCACATCAAGCTGGTCATTGACCATCAAAGTCTTTAAATCACATTTTTCGGACTGTTGTACTGCTTATGCTTTTTAAGCTGTGTGAAGCTTTTGCAACAGCATGGTTCATATATACCATTTTATATTTGTTTGTGTTTTGTACCCACACCCACAATCCATGCAGCGCCCTCTGACTCACATGGTTCATGTAAAATGAAAACGACAGCACTGCTTCTTGTCCCTTTACCCACGCTCCTTTTTCTTTTCCATTGGACACAGACACCTGATTTTCCTGAGGCTAAAAATAGATTCCTTCAGACCCTAACTCCCCCTCCTCGCTGCCCCCTCACCTCTTTCCCTTTTTTACTGCTGCAGCACAGGCTTTTATGAGGAAGCCTCTCTGTGTTATGCCCATTCTTTGCTTTCATGTGCTAGACAAAGGTCTGTGTCCCCAAGTGGTGTGTGTCTGTGTCAGAGTTGTCAGAATCTTTTATGGCATAAGACTGTTAGAGAGTTTCTGGTTTTTATAGGCTATGCCTCTGATAAGGAAATTCAAAGGTGATAAGGCCTGGTTTTTCACAGAGCAGGAAATCTGATCTCAGAACACAATCAAAATGTTAGACAAAGGCACAGAACCATGGGCATCTTTGAAAACGGCCTTTTATGGCCAGTATGAGAGACAGCTTCTGCCTTTGGTCACTGGGTAGAAGAGTTTTGGGAAGTCTGTGTTATTAATGTCACACAAAAGGTTTTGAGGTATTTCATGAAAGGGCAGCAGACGGCCTCAGCTTTTCATGAGAAGCTTTCTTATCAGTGACAGTTAATTTGCCTTGATACACGCTGTCCTCTAAGTGAATACAGGCATATTCGCTGAACTGATGACTCAGAGACTCAAATTTGTTTAAACCTGGAAACTGAACACAATATAAAACCTGAGAGAGGTGCCGATTCTTGTGGTTGTCTTGAGGTTAGCTTTATTTTAGTGCACCAGAGAAGTGTCTACCTGTTCTATCCTAAAATTTCTCTGGATTGTAAATACAATTTAAACACCCCTCCTAGTTTCTCACTGTTACTGTAATACACATTTTGGTTGATGCTTGCATATTTTCTGTTTCTAGTTCGCACTGAAGGTTTCAGATCCATGTTCCTGTCAGCTTCTGCAGCATGGGAACCTGGGGCACAGATTCGTCAGGCATTCAGCATATTGAATATTAGGATTCTCCTGCGTTTCTGCTCGGTCTTCTAAATAATTTCTCAGGGCACAGGGCATTTTTATCCCTTTTTAGTGAAGCAGGTAGCTTGACATTATTTTAAACCAAAGTTCAGTATTGGCAGTTACCACAACATAATTTTACACCAGTATGTCAGGCTCAGTGGATTAGATGAAGCCCACACTGTGTACATCACACTGAATACTTGATTTTAACAGTTGAGTGGAAATGAGCCATGGTGGGGATAAGTAAAAACTGAAAGTGCACAGAGTAGAAACAGGAAAAACAAGTATCAGCCCTGGCAGCGTCTGGTCTCTACTTTCCTCGTCACTCTGACTTCATCTTGGCAACCAATAAGCAAAGGGCCCTGTGTGTCTCCATGGTAACCCCATTCAAGCAGTGATGGAGAGGATTGAGGGGCAGGAAAGGGAATACATTCTGGCCTCAAGCAAAACATTATTTCTCACAAGTTTTGTGGAGTATAATCCATTTCATTTCTCTTCCTTGTTTTTATGTAAATTTAATTTTTTTTTCCCAGTCACCACAAAACTTTTCACTCTTTTGTCTGGTAAACTAAAAATGACTTCTTCTAACATGCCCACTCTAAATTCCTTTGGAGTTCTCAACTAGTCAGTCAAATCATGCATTTTAAATGTCTGAGACATGTGAACCTGTCTGGATTCTGCCATAGATCAGATATTCAAACTGCACGTTTGACTGACTGTCTCACTAAAGTAACCTTAGCCACATCAGTGCTGTATTTCATATAGTCGAAACCACTTTGCACTATTGAGAGACATTGCTAGAGGCAGTGATACTGAAAGTCCATTAGGTGTTATTCTTTCAAGCCTTTGTGCCAAGCTTTTGTGCTGTCAGTGGTAAGCAAGTACTTAGCAAAAGGCTCCACATTAGTAGGAAAGTGTTTGTATCAGCATCTTGTTGCTACCAGTCCTTCATAGAAGCTGATATTTGAGAACGATTGTCTGAGTCTACAAAAGCATGTGCTGCCCTGTGGTCTGTGGGCTACACTGCACATGAATTAGCTAATGGGATGGTCAAAATACTAGGGTAGGTGCTCTCCTTTTCTGTATCTGTTCGAGTTACATAAGTCTGGCGCAGTTGGTTTAGGCTCTGAGTGCTCGGAGGGAATGACAGAGAGGGGAGATCCTCATTTAACCTTGGCACATAACTGATTAATCCAACTATAATTTGCATATAAGGTCATCTAATTTTGGATTTCAGAGTGAAGTGTGGCGTTGATTAGAGATAGAGTTGGTATGTAACAGGCCGTTTAGGAAAATGGTGTGCTGATGAGCACCACTAAGGCATAAGAAAACAATGGCTCCACTTATTAAAGCAGCTTAAGGTTCTCAGCAATCACTTATTGCTGTGGGGGTATCTAATCTAAAACTTAATTTTGACTGGTTCAGACTTCAGATGTTGTTGATCTGCCTTGGAGTGGGTTCATGTTTGTGATGAGATTTTGTATGGATATTTTCATGTCGTTTAACTCACTATCTGATTATATATTTATTTGTCAGAAAGAACGGAAACAGCTGGTATGTAATAGCAATGTTTGTTTGGGGCTTTCTTTTATAATTATGTTTTCTCCGTCCTGTTTTCAGGACGGCAATAAATATTTAGCTGTGATACGATTTAGATTTATCATTTAGAGGAAGGAAACATCATCTGGTTAATGCACACAAACATCTAGCTGTTGTTGTGGTGATGACACACATGAAAGTGAAGAGCTTTAGAGAGGTAGGCTGTTGAAAAGTAGTGTTACATTGTTCTCATTTCAGTTTAGTTTTTGCTTTAAAAATGACGAATGTCTTGCCCAGTCTAAAGCTAATTTCTATTTAATGATTAACAATTTATCTGGTTATTTATTATCTTGTTTTTTGCAACAGTATTCTCTGTAAAGTTCAGTTTTTCTCATGACGCCACATTCTGCACTGTCTGTGGTTCTTGTTCGTTGCCTACCTGTAAGTAAGGATAATTTTTTAGAAGTAGCTCTTTCTTGCCGGGCTACTGTAGGAGGAAGAGGATGAGGAGAAGTAGGAGGAACACAATGGAGGAGGTGCTCTCAGATTGTCTAGTATTTTTAGATTTTCCCATGTACTGCAATGATGAGTAAAGAACAAGGGCAGGTTGTGCATCCCACCTTCTTTGCCTGTGGAGAAGCATAGATCTGAGGGACAGGAAGAGTGATGGCCTTGTTCTAGGCTTCCTGTATTCACACTATGTGGCACAAGATGACACATGGCATTTTCTGCATCTGCATGATCAATCATCTCTGTTAGCATGTGTCACTGCTACTAAGAGTACTAAGAGTGGTAACTTGGGTTGTTTCAGCGTTTCTTTGCAGAGGACTCACCTTTGTTAGGAGAGCACATTATATTTCTGCTACATTTGTCTGTTTTATTAGTTTAAGTGCAGGTAAATGTTGAACCTCCCCAAGTTACAATTTAAAGCTTTAGTACAGATGGATTTTGTCTGATAATCTGTGCCAAATAGTTTAAATGTCTGTTGGTTTAATCTCTGATTAATGAGACTTATCAGATAAAGAAGTCTAACATTTTCACATTGCAATTGTGTGAGATTTGCTTCATAGGCTCTTTGGTCATTGCAGGTGGATAGTAAACTTCACCCTGGCCAGGCTGTGAGTGGTGCACGCACAGCCTGGCACAAACAGAATAATCTTAAATCTTCTGAAATTTTAACTGGATTTGATGGATAAACCCATAAACTCAATCAAGGATTCTTGTCATAGGCCAAGGCTGTGATTGCAGCAGTTGTTATAGCCGAAGCTGTGTAATGTCAAGGCAATGCTGTGTGAAACTGATATATGGTATTTTAGGCGCTCTAGGGACTAACATTTTCCGTTTCAAGGGGTCTTGCCTCCAATGAGTCACGAGGAAACTCCTGCCCCCTTTTCAGCTCCTCTGGGATTCACCACCTCCTCTGTTGCTCGGACTCAAAGTGGACCTCTCTCAAACAGGGCTAAATTTAAAGGCGTGCCACCACTGTAGCCTTTTGGAAAAAAGCACCTACCTCTGCGTATTCTGTTTGGTGTTAACAACAAGGTCCAGCTGTTGCTCTCTGTCCTCTGGTCAACCTAGAACTTTCAATCTGAAACTGTATGTTGCACCTTCAGACAGTTTGTAATGCCACTTTCCATTATTGTGTTACTAAACAGCCTGAGGTAGCAAGGAAAACAGATGTCAAAGTGAAAGGTTGATTTAATGTTTAGGTGGAAACAAGAGCCTTTGGTCTGCAAGAGATAATCCAATATTTGCTTTGTGGAGTGAGCAGGTTTCATCTCTTTAGGTTAGACACATAGACAGATGTTTAAAGGTGAGCAGATGAGCACATCTGTGCTTTTTTGTTTATACTGGCTCTTGCAGTTACACAGATGTAGCTGTGTTTGCAGGCATTATCCTTATATCCTAATGGCTTCTGTAGTATCAAGTGTCATGTTATCTGGAACGCTCCACTAGACTAAAGCACCTGTATCCAACCTGTGCCTCAAAGAAGCTTTCAGCTTGTGTTTTGTGCCAAGTTGGAATAGATACAAACGATTTCAAACAATTACGCCATCTGAGACATTTACAGATGAAGTAGTTGCAGCAGCATTACAGACCTCAGGATGCCCGGTCCTGCCATATTTGGCCTCATACTTAACAGGTTAAGAAAGCTTACAACAACTATCGTTGGTTTCTACTTTGTCTAAACCAGAGCGGGAGCGTTGGGGGCTTCTTTGTGTTGAGTGCTGTGCATTGGTGTGTGCCGTTATTGCGTCACTGCCTAGCAGGAGGCAGACTGTATTTTTAGTAGGGAATGAGCATATTCTCTGAACAAACAACGTCAAGCACCCTGCTTGCGTATGCTAGGATTATTGTGACCAGGCTATTTTTAAGCTCTGTGTGTGAGAGTGCTTTTTTCTGGGTCAAGCATGGTGCCAGTACTCTCTCGAGGCTGCTGGTGGGATTGTGCATTACAGGTCCTATGCTGTGCACAGCATTTACATCAGTCACAAAGGAAAGAGTCACACAGAAACAGGTTTTAACTATAAGGGAGTTACAGCTATTCAGGATAGGTCTGCAATACTGCTGTAAAGAAAACATCTTCATTATATCTGTGGAGCAAGCATTTGTGAAATCAGCCAATTCAGAAGTCCTGATTATTGTGGAGCAAATTATTGTTGTGTGCATATTTGGAAAATACTGGACAGTTACACCACATTGTGGAAAATAAAAATACAAGTATATATAATGGATATAAATACAAATATGGACTTTTGTATGTTCCTAATATTTTAACAACATATAGGCCATGTATATGTATAAGTATATACAGTGGTGTCAGGAAGTATCCAGATGCATTCTTCTTCTTAAATCTACAACACACTTGTGCTGTAGATTTAACTTTAAATGAATATAATTTTCATTAATGTCAATCAATCTGCATTTAGTATATTTTTATAATAGCAAGTTATGACAAGTTACAAATTGCTATAACAGCGAGTTCATTAATGGATCAACAGAAAATTCCAATTCAAAATTTATCATTTTCAAAAAAAGAAAATGTCACAAATGTTACAGCTTCTGCTTCTTCCTTTCAAATGTGAGGATTTGCTGCTGGTAAATTGTGTGTAAATAATTAATATGAATTAAATTGTGTTTAATTTCTGACATTACTGACAAATATTGATTCATCAGAAGAAATCAATAGATTAATTATAATAAAGTAGTTAGTTGCAGCTATAACAAATAGTAAAACTGACAGTTGGGCAGATAATTATTATGCATCAACAAAACTACAAATCCCTACACATCATCATTATGACAGACTGTGACTGTACAGCATTGCTCTATACAGTCACAGCAATGCTTTTTTTTTGTCTTGTTCTTCCTCTTGTTTCATATTTTACCTTGTATCACTGGTGCATGTGGGCTGGCAGTTGGTGACAGGTGGCTGGACTTTGATTCACGCAGTGGTCATTCTCCAGCAGACTGTAAGACAGTAAAATAATCTGTTTTACCATGCCACACTGAATGACTTCCAAACTGGTACAGCTGTCACATTCAGAGTCACTGGCCAAGAGGAAATTCTCAGACGTTTGTTGCAGCATCAGTTGCAATCTGCATTCAATTTGTTGACACATTGCTGAACAATGCTTAAAGTAGATTGTGAAACTATTTATCATCAAGCTGTCAGAAGGATGAGCACAGTGACCTTCCCCTCTAAACCCTGGCTCTGACGTCTAGAGTCCTCTCGAGCTCCTGAGCTGCAGGCTTTTCTCCAGGCCTCTACAGCTAGCCTAGTTTCATCCCAGCCTTTCCCCAGGGTGCAGTTATTTTCAGCAAAATGTGGCATTATGCTCCGATTTTGTCAATGCATGTTCTTGTGTGTAAAAACATAGATATAATTTGTAGAGTATATAGAAGATAGAAGACAGTGTTATATGGTGTTACCCTCTTTTTAAACAAGAACACCTTGAGATGTTAGAAAAGCTACATCTTTGTCCTAGCTGAATGTTTTTTCAGTTGGGAGTTGTGGACCCTGGCCTTTGTTCAGTGGATGAATGATGCAGTAGAAATATGAATGTGATTAGGCAGGATGGATGGGGGCCAGAGTAGGTTTAGTTGCTGCCATAGGTCAGAAACAGTGAATTTTCTGGTTATGCAATATTTTGGTCAGCCAAGTGAAGGCAGAGTCAGGACGGTGATGTTGCCTGCCTCACACGTACTGTACAGTACGGTGCGGTTCTCAGCACAGTGACTAATACCCCGTCCCTTGTGCTTCCAAAAGATATCAAAACAGACACTGATCTATTCCTTTATTAAATATATGTATATAAATGAATGTTGTTTAATTGTTTAATTAGCAGGTATGTTTTTTTTTGTTTTTTTTCAAAATGTTGCTTATGCAGATTGAAGAATATAAGCATGTTGTTTTAGCCTTGTAGAAGTGTTAAATATTTTCTCTTCAAAAACTCTGCTAGCTTTTCTTTAAAAAATATGAAATAATGTGGCTATTTCTGTGCGCTACCAGTCATTTGGACAAAAGAGTTCTTCCAACTAGTGGATGTCTTCATTTCCTCATTGACTCCTCTTAAGTTAATGCCACCCTAGCTGACACCTGTGATATTTAATTTAGATAAACTCCCACTACAGCGCAGCACAGTGCTGTACAGTCATGATCTTGTTTTGTTCTTGCTTGGCTGTAGAGAGCTGTTCTTCCCTTAGTGGTCAAAGCGAACTACTGCAAATCACACCACCCACATACAGTAGAGCTTATGTATAGCCCACACCTTCCCAAATCTGCCCAGTGGTTTGAAACCAATGCTTTGTGTAATTCTAAGGCTGCTATTTGTGAAACCTCAATCATGCACAGGGGGCTCTTACAATGTTATGTAATGCGCCCCACTCAACTTTAATCCCTCTTATATTGACCCCATCCCCCATGTGACTTTACTGAATGGCTGGGAGAGACTGGTTGGCTGTTGGAACCGGCAAGACACGGGTGTTCTCTGGCCACATGCCCCCACACACTCACACAGAGCTGTGGCCTGTATATAAGGAGAGAAGTTTATCCTGGGAAGTGTTCTACTTGGATCTGAGATTTTGGATGGAGACGCAATACTAATGCTTTTCCTGATTGCCTAGGCTCGGATCAGACATTAAGAAGCTACATTGAGAATATCTCCTCAGTTACACTCCAGCTATTCTCTTTTCACCTGCATGTAAGCAACAAGCAACAAGAACAAGAATACAACTTTTTAAATACGTCTGCGTGCTGTTTTCTTTAGCTCATGATGAATGGTATAGAGAGGATACTGTAGATGTTGAAGACCTGTTTTTCAAGAAGTATTTGTGGTCTACCCATTGGCTTTTAAGCATGTTCGGACTAAAGCAAACTTCACTAACAGGATGCTTGTAGTATTAATTTTGAAACTCATGCTTGTATGTGCTTCTTTACCCACAGGAATCATCAATGTGGACTTCAGTTGGTGATTTGACGAGTCACTTGTAGGATCTCCCAGAGTTTCTCCTGTCCCCTCTCTCCCTCCCTTCCCTCTGTCTCTCCTTTCCCCAACCCTTGTCAATCTTCTCCCAACCCCCCTCTCCCCCTTCTCCAAAATTCAACATGCTCATCAAGGAATACCGCATCCCCATGCCTATGAGTGTGGAGGAGTACCGCATTGCCCAGCTCTATATGATCCAGGTGAGGTCATGACACTATATTCAACACCAAATTCACACCCACCCGCACCTGGCTGGAAACAGCCAAATGATGCAGAAGTGAGGGAATGAAGAACATGCAGTCATGGAAAAGATAAATGAAATTAAGGGATTTTTTTAAGAGTGTGATCACAGAGTTCCCAATAATGAAATGATTGGTCACGCAGTTTCTGACGCTGGTGGAACAGCAGAACAAAGAGAGGTTGTGTGCTGACAGATTATCCAATTTAATGTATCTGAAACTGACTGGTTCGACATGTTACAGGCTGTGTGTTTCTTTGGTGGGACAATGTGGGCTTACACAGACACACATAATCTATTAGTATCCATCGCACAAATGGACATTACATAAATTTTCTAATTAACCACACAATGCTTAACCCTAACTCTGAGCGTAACCTCAACCTAACCCTACCACTAACCTTGAACCAAGTTATCACTCTCAAATGGAGGACATCTGGTCCCTACATGGACAATAAGTGTGTAGTCAGCTTGAGGTCCTGACAAAGTGACAGACAGACCCACACAGACACGCACACACTGCTATGATAGACAGAGTTGGACATACTGCTTTGTGTGTACTCACATTTGCAAGCAGGAAAGACTCGTTTATTCAGCTTTAGTTATGCTGTGTTTCCACATACTTTCTCTTCATATGGCATGTACATCTGATTCAAGTGCTACTTCCAGGTCCACTGTCAGTGCAATCACAGTGACTGGCTAAAAATTATGCAATATTTAGTTACTATTGTGTAGACATGTTATGCACTTTTAGGAATTACATGAATTGTTCAGTTTAAATTTGTATCGTCTGAGGCAGATATTGAACATTTAGTATTCTGGATTCAGGATTTGAGCTGTGTGGTTATGTAATGTGTAGAACAAGTGCTAGTTTAACATTTGTTGAAGCACAGTTTGAAATTGCAGATTAGGTTGACTCATTTTGCTTCATATACAGTAGCATATCTTGCTTCCTGAGTGAACATATTATGGCAACAATGTCAAAAAATAGTTTATTTTTGATCAAGAAATAAGAATCAAAAGAGTTGCTCTGAGTATTCCTAGTGCAGTGTCAAGTAGTAGTTAAGAAGTTAAGTTTAATGTGGATTTACATTAACTCACCTGTACAGTCAAAGAAATTTTACGTAAGTGTTATCCTCCTTATGCTCTTCTTATTTATTTCTGTTTGGCGATCATACATGAGAGCTGCAGCCTTCAGTGAGCAGCTTCACTGGATAATTTAGGCCTGTGTAAGGAAACGCCAGCATGCCTTGAAGCTGTTGAACTCTCAACAAGGAAGCCTCTTAATCCTGCAGTGAATGTTTGTTTATTTTCACAAAATTAGTATACACCCACTGTACAGGCTTGTCTTTGTCTTGTCTGAACAGTACAAATAGATTTTTAAGGGTTACAATACAATTCTATAAATAGTATATTGGTCTGTAAATGAATATAACAGTTCACTGCATTATCTGTTCAATTATTTTCTCCTCCTGTTGTTCTGTAAATGGGTGGGACCATGACTCAGCATACACGCCACAAAGCAAGCAGATGTTTCAGGACAGTACAAGCTAGTCACGGCCATGCACTTCTACAAACCTGATCATTTGTTTTGGAACCTTTGCTGTATTAGACAGTGTCATGAAGAGTTATTCATTATGTCTTTGTCTAAAAGAGGATTTGTTTTGACCAGCTGTGGTGCTCCTCTTCATGGCTAGGACAGGAATTTGTGCTGAGATTTATCTTGGCATATAAAAAACAAATATGAGCGCACTCGCGCATGTGAACAAATCACAGGAAGAGGAATTCCTGAATTAGTGACCCATAGTTACCTTTTCCCCTGACCTTACCATTTCTGCCTAGCCTCATTGCTGTGAGACCTCTGTCTCTGTAGCAACCATGACATCAGCAGCGTGCCAGTGGTCAGGTTTTGTTCAAGAGAGGGAGTGAAAGAAAAGAGGAAATGGAGGATAAAAAGAGGCAGTGAAGGAGGGAGGGCAAGAAATGAGAGAGGGGGTGGAAGGAAAGAGAGAGTTATATTCTGAGCAGAGAGGAAACAAGGATTCTGGTGGTGTCTGTGCACACCCGTTCTTCATTGCTGTATGTTGCCAGGGCAACTGCAGCATGTAGGCCTACCTGCAATATATCCCTGGTGTAAGCCTTATAGATGAAGTCAGTGCCTTAGGACAGCATGGCCATATCTGCACCTCAGCAGGCAGTGCCACACCCAGATGCTCCTCTCATTTACTCAGCTCTGCCCTTACAACGCCGCGTTCTTATTTAGTGGCTAATTGTAACCTTATTATCACTGCATAGGGATTTGCAGTAATGTATGAAGCAATTGCAGAATGTGTGGGAAATTAATTATGAGAGGATCTCACTGTGTCTTATTCATTCACACACATCCATCATGTTCTGACTAAGCAACCGTATCTGTGGAGCGAAGTGAAAAGCAGCATTTCAAACAGGAAACACGCCTCACTAACTTGACAGAAAGAAAAAACCAAGATATGACTCCCATCCTGTCAGAGCTGTCAGATCTAAACATACAGGAGGCTTTCGTGGTGGTAGCCATTATTTTGTAGGAGTTTGATGGTTATGTGAGGAAAGGTGGTTGCGAGAAAGAGCTATCTTGCAAAGATACACTAGACTGATGTAGATGAGAATCCACCCTCCCTTGCCCGTGAAGGCAGTCGACACATTTGCAGAACTACTTGAACAGCAAAGCAGGCTGTTTTCATTAAGAGTATAACATTTTCTTTAAGAGTATAAGATTACATTCAGCATTCATTCAAATTTAGGCCTGATATCTACTCCCTTATTTTCCCATAAAGAAATGGCTGATCCCCAGCTAGTGTTTTGTAATCATTCTCCCGGTGAACTGAGGAGAATTGCTCCAGGGGAGAAGAAGGGATGCCGCTCTTGACAGACTACAGTGTACTGTCAGCAATGTAATTAAAGGAACAATCCCCTGCAAAACACAATGAAACTTGTTTTTCCCTTTATCTGGACTGCTCTCTTAACATGCATATAATATAATATATGGTGCCTTGTGTAAATGTAAGGAATTATTTTGTGTACATGTTAATTTTTCCTTTATATGGAGTGCCTAAAATTGTTAATCTGTATAAGATTAATCATTATGTACATAGTTCCTGGCAGAATATATCTGAAAAGCATACACACATATATAAAGCACTTGTATGCACACACTACACTCTAAACTTGTCATTTACATAACCAACAGTATGTTTCATTGCCGTGTTCCTCGTCTGATGTACTGGCTGTGTGTATACGACCAGTTTGATGGTGCTGTGGCATCTGTACAGTGTCTTGAGCTGCGTCTGGGCTGTTGAGAGCAGAGCGGGTGGCTAATGAATGACCTGTCAGAGGTAATGAGGTCCAGAGTGCTGGATGCCACATGGCTTCCTCTTCTCTACTCCACCAATTCACTGCTTCAGCTCCCTCTCCCCACTGGACTGACTGCAGAAACCTGTTTCCCTGTTATCCCAGAGTTGCATTAAATACTGTGTTAAA
The DNA here is from genome assembly GCA_900302695.1 of Helostoma temminkii. Lineage (NCBI taxonomy): Eukaryota > Metazoa > Chordata > Actinopteri > Anabantiformes > Helostomatidae > Helostoma > Helostoma temminkii. Next base: position 50,229 of record OMLM01009396.1, read on the forward strand.
CAAACTTTGAGACACTTGTGGAAAAAGACTGGACAACAGCAGATAAGAGAAACAGAAAAGATTATATATCTGTAATCTTTGACATTTACAGGCATTGCTCCCTGCCTCCTATGATTTAGTATTGTCAGCAATTGGACTATGCTCTACTGTGTACGTTTTCCATTTCACTGATTTCATAACAATCACACATATTCGTCTTGCCTTGCCTCACGTCTCTGTCTTTGAAGATTAGATTCACCTAGCTGTGACTGTTCTGTTCTGCCCAGCCTCTCTTCCTCTGTGCACCTGCAATGTAAATATAGGAAAGGTGTGGCTGGGTTTTGGGTTTCCTGATTTGCAATTCAGAACTGGCACATCGTTCAAGAAGCTGTTAGTTTTAATGTGTGGGTTATTTGTGTTGTCCTTTCTGCAGTAGCCAGTGTGGCCTTCAATATTCTTTTTTTAGTTGTATCTGAGAAATGTTTATGATTGAGGAAAATTTAGTTTTAATATTTTTGAATAATAATAACACCCACCTTTAGCATATACTACATAAATGCAAACATGTATTAATTAACATCTTCTTCCTCATTACAGAAAAAGAGCAGAGAAGAGAGCTGTGGTGAAGGTAGCGGAGTGGAGATTCTAGAGAATAAGCCCTATACAGATGGACCAGGTGGGACGGGCCAGTACACCCACAAGGTCTACCACATTGGTATGCACATTCCTAGCTGGTTTCGCTCCATCTTGCCCAAAGCAGCACTGAGAGTTGAAGAGGAGTCCTGGAACGCCTACCCTTACACCCGCACTAGGTGAGGTTTACTCCTGCAATAGGCCACCTGCACACAGAGAACATTTTAGTCTGCCAAAGCTACACAAAACTTTTTTGTTTAATTTGTTATTTTAGATATAAACTCTGTTTGTTTGATTACTGGAGCTATTAGGTTTATCTGCAATTTAAGATGAAAATCCAACCCCCATCTGTTTAGAAGATAGATCATTATTACCACTCTGCTTATATTCAGTATAATAACATGTAAAATTCAATTAGTGATGCTAAAGTCCAGTTCCAGCTGTTTCTCAGTAAAAGCCAAGCAAAGTCAAAGGCCTCTTAGAAAGTTGAACATTACCAAACCAATCGCAGCTGACTAGCAGCGCTCCCCGGCTGTTGGATGTTGATGGCCCTTCACTCTCACAGTGTCGGTGTGTTTGTCTGTGTGAGCCCTGACAAACAGAAACGTGAAGGTGCTGAAAAGAGATGTGCCCTTGACTATACTGTCAGGATATTGATAGACTGCAAGTGCCTGTTGACACATCTATTCAACCAGTGACAGCTTTGCTGCAGACACCTCAGATGGAACAGATGGGCATGGCTCACACATCTTCTATCCTCAGCAGTGACAGGGTGTTGTCACTCTAAATTAAATTGTTCTGATGTTGAGCCACACAGCTGAAAACTAAGTCTCTGAATGAAGGCAGATGTCAACCTGCTATGCAGTCTTGCTTTGAACAGTTGTCTGTATGTTTTTACTTAATGTTTGCCTTTTCTCCCTCAGATACACATGTCCCTTTGTTGAAAAGTTCTCAATTGACATTGAGACCTACTACAAACCTGACACAGGCAACCAAGTAGATGTTTTCAACATGTCTGTAGCAGAGAAGCGACAGAGGACTATTGGTGAGACCATTTGGGATTGATCCTGAATTGTAACATCATAAACTTAGTTTTAGCCAGCTTAAGTCTGACTGTGTCTTTGTAGCTTCCTTTTTGTCTCATACATAAGCAGCAGGTGAGGCCCACTTGTGGCGATTTAAAGTTACTGCATCTGTTTTTTTTTGTTTTTTTTTTTGGTTGGAGAGCATGTTGCCCATGAATATTAAACTGCTTTGAAATGCTCTGTTGTTCAGTGACTCAGTTACAAGATTGATTGTATTAATATTAATAAAACAGTCATTGGTTGTTTGTCGGTCTAGAATCCAGCTGCAAAAGGATTTTATGTCTAATAAATACATCCACTTATGTACATATTATGACATGATATTAAATATACGGAAACTTGTTTTATCATCTTTACACAAAAATCAACAATACTCGTCATTTATATTAGCTTTCTGATATTATCTTTGGCAGACCCAATTGACATTGTGACCGATCCCATCCCTCCTCATGAGTACAAAGCAGAGGAAGACCCAAGGTTCTACAAGTCAGTGAAGACACAGAGGGGTCCTCTGCAGGAAGACTGGATAGAAGACTACAACAATAACCCGGGAAAGACCCCTATCATGTGTGCCTACAAACTGTGCAAGGTGGAGTTCCGCTACTGGGGCATGCAGTCAAAAATTGAACGTTTTATTCATGATGTTGGTGAGTACAGTCACAGATGTCTGTCATGTGATGTGGTAGTGTGTTACTCTTGCTAACAGTAGCAGTGTATTCACTGGATGATAATTTCTTTCCTTGTCTCTCCCAAGGACTGAGAAAGGTGATGGTGCGTGCCCACCGGCAGGCCTGGTGTTGGCAGGATGAGTGGTATGGTCTCACCATGGAGGACATCAGGCAGCTGGAGCTGGAAACTCAGCTGGCCCTGGCCAGGAAGATGGCCCAGTTCAGCCAGGCAGAGGAGGCTGCAGAGGCCAACGGAGGTGCTCCATCTCCAGACAAAGAACAGGAGGTTAAAGAAGCGATCAGCTCCATTGAAGCTGAGGAGGTGGTTGTCAGCTCTGGTGCGGAAACTCTCCAGCCACGAGGTATACTCACCAAGCAGTGGTCCACCTCCTCCCGATCGTCCCGCTCATCAAAGAGAGGAGGTGAGAAGCTCAGCACACACTCCTTTCTTTATACAATATCACATCAATATTTACACCTCAACACACCTGAAGGGTTATTTCTTCAGTCTGTCACCTGACACCTTTTTACCTTAAAGGGTTAGACATGCTAACAACAAGTCAAACTGTTCCATAAGTAAATACAGGCAATTGTGACATTTGAGACGTATTCACACTGGAACATAGTATGTAAAGAATTCATCAAGGTCAAGCTTGTGTGAAACCGGAGCAGCACTTTGCTTCTTCTGTTTGCATGATTTTTGTGTGTACGTGTGTGCCTCATTTGGTTTGTATCATAAATGCTCCTTCCAAAAGTCTTTTCAGTGAACACTCATTCTCTTTAGGCTTGAAAGGTACTCAGTAAAAGTCATTAGTTTTTTGTTTGTTTGTTTGTAAACATGGACAGCCACCTTTTTAGTTATCTAAATGTCAAACTACGTAGACCTCAATGGGATTAAATGGGTTACATTGTCCACTGGACAATGTTGAACGATACAAACAGTCAAAATGACACGGCAAATTTGTTATTTTCTGGCGTATTGTTATGTTGTGGCAGAAGTCCAGTATAGAACAGTGGACAACAAGAGGCTCTGGCCTTATTTTCTGTGGTATACACACTGAGTACACATTGTTTGTGCTAAGATTGTTGAATAGTTGTCAATAAAGTCAAACTCCTCAGGCGCAGCTTTTCAGTATGTTCACTCTGCTTCTATTCTACGCTATGCTTTAATAATGCCCCATGGTAACTGGAATCTTTTTGCCCGCTTTGAGTTTATTTACTCACCCCTTCACATTTACTGTACTATCAACTTACCCCACATTACCCCTAGTCCTGGGTGGGTGTCACCTGGCTTATTTTTAGCAGAAACTTTGACATCACGAATCACATGTCTCAAAACACCCATCTCTTCTGTCACTAGCTGCCACATGGACCCCTACTCTCATCCAGTGTTTCACCTCTGTAACTCCCCCCTGTGGTTCTCTCCTGAGCTATTTTAAGCAGCAGTGCTGACATCACAGACCAGAGGAGACTGACGCTCTTTGCAGTGACCCTCTCCTCCACCACTGCCATTTCTTCCTCTGTGCTGACAGCTACAGCTGTGCCCCCCTCTCAGCAGCCTGCCCCTCAGAGCAATGTCCCCCCTCTCTTCCTCCTCAGTAATGATATATGAGGCATAGAATGAAGACATGTGATAGACAAGACCTGCTTTTAGTATCACCACTTTCTTCATCTGGCATTTAGTTGTTGATGTGCTTGTAGCCTGTCTGTGTTAAATTGGGCCTCACTTTTCACACACCCCCTGACCACCAAACAGTCCATCTGTGATGAAGTAATGAACCATAGAGACTGTTGCATGTTTATATAACACTGTGTGTGTGTGGGCTGGGGGAGATTGTGCAATATTTCTTTGTTATAGTGTGTGTGTGTGTGTGTATTTAAAAAGGGAAAGAGAGAGGCTGAAACACATGTCCCAAAATAACAGTGAATTTTTTTATTTGTCTGCGGGTTTCAGTGAGCCCATCACGTCACAGCCTCTCAGAGTGGAGGATGCAGAGCATAGCACGAGACTCAGATGACAGCTCAGACGAGGAGTTCTTCGATGCTCATGGTAACCACTGTTTTTATTTTAAATTTAAGGTTGGAGTTGTATCAAATGTTGGTTTGCGTATTGCGTTCATTTTTCCACGAATGTGCTTGCTTCCTGCTTTTCTGACTCTGCACGAATTTCTTTAAATACAGATCAGTTATTAAGCTTCCCAGATATCCAGCATGCTTTGGGACTGCAGTTGAAATAGGTGGGTGTGGTACAACACCCATCATCTCTGCTGGATGAGTGTGGCCAAGGACATGGGCCATGTGTCTCATCCTGATGTCAAGTTCAGAAATCACAATCATCTCAGCCCTTGAGTCCCTCACCAACACGACATGCTCCAGTTGCTGTATCACACAAACACATGCTACCCTTTACAATACAACTCATGATACATCTGAGAAAAACCTTATCACAGGAATAAAATCATGTGTGTTGCTCTTGTAAAAGCGTCTGCCCATGGCATTGAGAAACTGGAAAGCAATCATTAGACTGAATTGTGTTGACATCCAATAATTATTGTGTGTTTATGTTTGTATAGATTAATTATTGTGTTTTGGTGTTTATAGTAAAAGCACATGGTATATTTTTCCATTTAACTGATTCTACTTGACTAATGACTTCGTCAAATAAGCGTCTCAGTAAGCGTTGTGCTTTCCGTAGTGCCCATTAATATATGATTAACAAATGTTTCCACACTGCAGAGACGACCTTGTGAAATAAACAGTTGTTGCAATAGTTTATTGTTAAAAAACTGCATTGGTGTATCAAAATGAATTTGCGAATCAATGTGTTTTGTAAAACCTGAATGAATCTCGTGATCGAGGGACACAAATTAAATATGGAAACAGGCGGCCTTGGCTCAGATTGCCCTACATATTAGATTTCTGTCTTTAAAGTTTGTTTGTGGTTATAGTAATCATGTGTTACAAACATTTAGGATGCATATTTTAGTGCCAATAAATAAAGCTAAGCTTCAAGAGGAGAGCCCACTATTGATTTTACATTAACAAGGCTTAATAATTCAAAGTTTTAATCTATGAATTACTGGACACATCATCAAACTTGTATTGCAGTATTTATTTTAACTAACATAATAAAAAAAAAACAATCATGATAATCTAACAACTACACAACATGGGCACTCCTACACCTGTCTCTCACGACCAGCATAAACTCTGCTGACTCCTGTCCACCACAACATTAAAACCACCAGGTGGCTGATCAGCGTAAAGATACCTCTTTAAAAGAAAGAAATTAAACCAAATTAATAATTTAAATAGCTCTAGAAAAAGTTGATTGATGCTGAGCTGTGTACAGGAGATCTTCATTTTACCATGGATAGCAGTCTTCTTTTGTATATTTCCAAGAAACTCACTGCACCCTCCTTTAGCGTTTGGTCACAAATCAAGTTAAAGGAGAAATTAAATGATTTCCATTTCAGCACAATAGTTTTGTCATTTATTGTATTTGTAGTGTAACTACTATGGAATCATACCAAACCCCTATCTGGCCTTCATCAGAGTTATCTGATGTTGTTTCCAGCTTCCTTATATAAAAACATTATTAATCTGTTACCACAGGTATCATACATTTGGATAATTCTTTTTACATATATTATCATAAACACATTTCAGACATCAAACATTACAAGGAAGCATACTTTCTAGCTGCCAAGCGTAATAACTCTTCTTTCAGTTAGAGCAATATTTTTATTAGTATTTTATGTACTTACCAGTCATTGAAAAAACATCAATTCAGTCAGTCTAAGTCAACAATGCTTTACATCACATCTTATTGTGAGAAATCTGGGGGAGGGATTGGAGCAGTTGGTGAAGTGGTTGCACAGGTGTGAGTGGTTGACATTGAACCCCCAAAATGTACACAGTGGTTACTCTGAATGTTGGTTCCAAACCCGGTGCAAAACTGGGGAGGGTTTCAGTCTGTAGTGGAACATTCTTCACTGTTATGACCATAGGATAAGCCAAAAAATAAAAACTTTGAAAATAGAAACTTAAGTAAGCAAATGGAACTCATGTAATCGCTGTTACTATAAAAATTTGATGCTGTTTGGTGTAATGACATATTCCTAAACCCTGAATGGCTTGTACCCGTTAAATCATTTTAATTTATTTTGTGTCATCCCTGCAGAGGATCTCTCAGACAGTGAAGAGGTCTTTCCTAAGGAAATAGCCAAGTGGAACTCCAACGACCTCATGGACAAGATTGAAGCTGCAGACACAGAAGAGACTCCTGGTACAAAAAAGGCCAAGCACTTTTTATTATGAAGAGTCACAATTTTATTACTTGATGCTAAGAGTTTGTATGTGTTTTTAGGTGAACTTTTCAAGGAGATGACTGTGGATTATGAAAGGGCAACCAATGAGGACAGACTAGATGAGGTATGTGTGTCAGATATTGAGTGTGTATCAACACAATGCAGCCCTAACCTGCCTTCTCTGATGCAGCACCTTGTCTCAAATAAATATTCCTGAAGAACCATTTACAAAAAATGCCCCTTGGGATCCAACTCTTGTGTTACATTTTATTACTTTTTAGTTTTGCTTTTACTATGAACAAGCTTAGTGTTTCAGGCTTTGGAGGATAAGATAAGGGCTATTTGTCCCTGAGCCTCTGTGTCCTCTTGTGTTCAGATGCGTGGCTCTGTTAGCGGCCAAGCCGATAGCTCTCCCATTCCCACCATCATGGTAACAAGGCATCAGTCAGTAAGTAAACAGTTTGGCCCTAGTGCACTATGGGCTACAGTAGCTCCACAGCGACCTCTGATCCTCCTAAACAAACCCAGTACTTACTGACCCTGCCCTATTCCTTGCCTTTGCCCAAAGTCAAATCCTTCTGTTCAACTCATGTGTACTTGCAGCAGTGGCGTTGAGTGTACATACAGTGCTTCTATGAAAATGTGTAGTTTTGAATCAGACGTGTGTGACAAAACTACACTTTGTGTCTTTTGGATGTTACTTGTCTTCAGGAAGCATTGTCAGTGTTTCTTGTTAGTTGAACAGTAGTCCAGGTGAAGTGTAGTAGGTCATGTCTGTTCTGTTTCCCTATATGGTTCTCTACCCCTGTATGGTTGTGAAAAGAGCCTTGTCTTGTAGTCCATGTTTGAAGAGATGGGTACAAATATTTACAAGTCATACAAAACATGCAAATCCGATCAAAACATTTTCATGCTCAGCTGCAAAGGCATTCTTGTTTATCTGTGATTTTATCTTCCCTACTCAATAAGCATGCTCTTTTTGGCAATGCTAATAATGGAATGTTTTTTTATATGTTAAAATACCATGTACTGAACATTTCCCACAGTCCTGTGATCCCACCCATCATCCTTTTTTCAATTTGCTTTTCTCAGGAAAGCTCATCACAACAATGTCTGCAGCCTTCCAAGATCCATGTGCTGATCTTGGTCCTGCATGGAGGGAACATCCTGGATACAGGCGGAGGGGACCAGAACAGCAAGCAGGCTGACGTTAACACTATTAGTACAGCTTTTGACACAGTCATGCGTGTTCACTACCCTGCTGCGCTGGGACGTATCGCCATCCGCCTGGTACCCTGCCCTGCCATCTGTGCCGAGGCCTTCTCCCTGGTGTCCAAGTAAGAGGACACACATTTTTGTACAGGCTGCAAACATTCTAGATAATGACTAATGGTTTCTATTGATTGGTTGTGACTGCTGCTTGCATGTGACAGAGAAGTCCAGGTGCAGCTTCATCCTAAATCTTCTATAGTTGTTTTGGATTTATGTTCAAAATGTTCAAAATGAGATCTTATCAATTTTTCTCTTCTGTGGCAGGTTGAGTCCTTACAGCTATGATGAGGGTTGTTTGTCCAGCAGCCAGGACCACATCCCACTGGCAGCTCTGCCCCTACTGGCTACCTCTGCTCCACAGTACCAGGAGGCCATAGCCACCGTAATTGTCAGAGCCAACCAGGTGTATGCAGACTTCATAAAATCTCTAGATGGAGCGTCCTTCTCTGGCCAGGTCAGTCATTTTATAATGAGCTATTTGACATATTAACAAATATTTAAAGAAAAATAAAACACAGTTGATCCTGTTGACATACACTCATTTAACCATACATGCCAATTTTATTTCATGTTAACATCCAATTATTGATTACTTTTGGCGAAAGTAGTAATTTATACCTTAATTATAATGATGCATGTTTTTTTTTCTATGCATGTTTTTTTTTTCTAGGTATGCCTCATTGGCGACTGTGTTGGGGGGATCTTAGGGTTTGATGCTCTGTGCAGCAGCAATCAGACAGTAAATGAAAGCCAGAACAGCAGTCGCAGGGGCAGTGTTATTAGTGTACAGGTAAGACACTACAACATTCAATGTAGTCATTACATATGTTAAAATTATTAAGTAATTAAGGCTTTCTAACACATTTTCATAAATCACTCCCATAGGACCAGGACCTCCTCTCTCCTGGCATCATTGTCAATAGTGGGCACGGGTCAGCATCTCCAACCCTGGAGGGGAGTCGCCACCTCAGTCGCAGTAACATTGACATCCCTCGAACCAGTGTAGGTGACGACACCAAGAGACAACTGCCACGGAAGAGAAGTGACTCCTCCACCTACGAAATAGACACAATAAAACAACACCAGGCCTTCCTGTCCAGGTGTGTTGTGTGTTGAATGAATAAAGTTGTTACCAAGCACCTGATCCTTGTTCCATGTACTGTTGGAATGTGATTTATTTTTAGCTACAAAACAGGACATGCTTTTGTGCTGTCATTCCAGCCTACACTCCAGTGTCTTGCGGAACGATGCTGCTTCACGCAGATCAAGCAGCAGCACTATGTTGGATGGAGGATCCCTGGGGAAGTTTGACTTTGAGGTGTCTGACTTTTTCCTTTTTGGCTCTCCACTGGGTTTAGTGCTCGCCCTAAGAAAGACTGTCATTCCCATGCTGGATGGTAAGCTGCTCTGTACAGAGGAATGCAATGCTTGGTATAACTACCCTGGTATAATGCAGTAAATGATAGCAAATGCAGCTTATGTTGTAAAAATAGTGTAGCAACTGCACTGTCTGCAAAACTGAAAAAGGTTTCCTGAAGTAGAGGTACACATATTACTATACTAACATACTTTTGCGTTTGTTTTTACATTGTGGAAATATGAAATGTACATCTATTAAATATTATTACTGTGTAGATGCTAGTAGAATTAAAATATTTTTGAGAGATTATATATATATTTTTTTTTCTATCTATGTGAAAGGTTCTTTCTTTGTCCTTGCTCATATCTTTGGTTGACTCTCTCCCCCTAGTGGCCCAACTGCGGCCTGCCTGTCAGCAGGTGTATAACCTGTTTCACCCAGCTGATCCCTCAGCCTCTCGCCTAGAGCCTCTGTTGGAGAGGAAATTTCACCTCCTGCCTCCTTTCAGTGTGCCCCGTTATCAACGCTTTCCTCTGGGAGATGGAAACTCTGCCCTACTGGGTGAGCTCTCTTCTCTTGCCTCATTCATACCAATTGAGTGTAATGAAATATTCTTTAAAATAATCTCTGTAGTTGTAACTTGTGTTCACATACAAACATATGCAAAATTCCCTTTAATAAAATGGCTATTTACCTTCTCCTTTTAACTTAAGATCACAACAGCAGACACTTCAGACAGATTGTAACACACGGTTTCATTTCTCACAGATGCATGCCATAGACAACATATACCCTAATTATGCCTTACTAGCACACTTTGAGTTCCTTCACACAGAGTAAACATTTTCCAAAAGAAAAATGAAACATTTTTCTTCTGTTTGTGCTTCAGTGTCTTTTGTGAAACAGTTTATTCATCTAAATGTGGTCATAGTCCTGTTGGTGGCTTTGTTTGGATGGTCATTATAGTGGAGTAACCCTTAGAGGCGCAGCTTTTCATATCTGTTGGTGTAATATTTGGCAAAAAGGACACAGAAATCCATAAGGTAATGTTTGAGCAGAGCATTAGTTGTAGGAAGAAAAAGTTGATCCAGAAACCAGGGCTTATTATAACGTGACATGTTAATAGGCATGAAGATATTTCCTAATTATTTTAGGCCAGGGTTTTATTCATCGACTGTCATCATCAATGAGCATCTTCCACTCTTCTTTGTGTAACTTATTAACAGATAATTATTAAGGTTTTCAGTACCAATAAATTTAAGATCATTTTTGAGTTTGAGTTAAGAAAATGCAAGGTTTTTTGGTTGGCAGATATCATGGCGTTTGCAGTCTTAGAGAAGTGTGAGTGACTGGGGAGCAGTTTTAGTTCAAAGGAGGTGGGCTCAACTAAGGGCTTCACTCTGCTTTTTTGTCTCATGTTCAGTTGTTCTTGCTTCATATGGTTTTGTGTCTTCCTTGTCTTCTTTCCTTCTTCCTCTCTTGGTCTCCTGTCCCCCATATCTGTGTACCTGACTCTCTACCTCCAAAACCTCCCTGATCTCTGCCCCTTCTGCCCCTCCACCTCCCTCTGTAGTGGAGACAGTCCAGAGCAACGCTCAGCTGCTACTTGACAGTGGGCCTCCTCTGTTCCTTCGCTGTCAGGAGACCATCAGTGAGACCTGCATCCCTGTGCCTGTGCTAAACTGGCAGGAGGGCTCCCTCAAAGCCACACCCGCCACTATGGAGTGTGTGTAGCCTCTCCCATTCACTTGCATCTATCCTCACCCTCATCCACTGTGTTTCTTTTGTCTGTTTGTTCCATCCCTCTTGCTGTCATGTTCAAGATGCTCAGATTTTTATCTACTGTACCTTGTGTCCTCTCTGAGTATCCCCATCAACAATAGACCAATTGGAAAAACTTTCCTTGTTGCAGATAGTATTTTACCAAAGTCGCATGAGCAATGTAATTCAATTCTATTTTACTGGTTGAATCCAGGTTAAAATAGTTTCTGTAGCAAATTGGTACAACTTATAGTGGAAAATAGAAAAAAATCTGAGAAGCACTTCATGTTGTGTTTTGTTGTTAGCATCACATATTCATGTCATGTTCAGTGTTTGGAGGATGCAAGCATTTGTGTTTGTGCTGTGTTTGAAGCTCGTTTTTACAGTGTTTGCATCATTTCCATAATATGAGATTATTGATGTCAACAGGGGGTATTTCTGCTATTGTCTATGTTTTGAGGGGGTTTTTGATGTGAAGATTCTGCTGCCTGTGAAGTGTTTCTGCAGTGTACTTGAAGCCTGGGGTTAAATTGGGCTTGAACTCACCAGATCTCATCTCAGCTCAGATCTGCCTCAGTTAGTATTGGAGCATTAGCAGTTCTCACACTTCTTTCTTGAATGTAACAGCTTTCACATACTGTCTCTCACTGAACAAACAAATGTTGAATGTAATTTATTTTTTTTGACTTAACTAACTGTGGCCAACACACAGCAAGAAGGTTCATACATGTGACTCCAAACTGAGAAAGGGACCATGCCTTATACTGTACATGTACACTAGATTCATTAAGCTGAATCTTTTTTGCTGCTCAGCAAACATGTAGCTGTTGCACCATTAAAACTGTTGATTATCCTTCAGAAAGTGCCTAAATATTATTAGCTCTGGAACCTAAATGATTTTTTTTGGCATACAAAACAGATTGTAGACATGAAAATGAAAATGGTATTTATTGTACTTATTCTATCACGTAGATACTGTAGTTGACCCATTGCAACAAAATTTCTCTTTAAACAGACAGAGGGAAGTGTTTTATGAATTATTTCAAAACAGATGAAGAAATGACTGTTTCCAGAAAGAGTGTGCCATTACTCTGGACAGTACCACACATCAATGTTCACTCCTTCAGTTGAGGTACTTTCTTCTTCTGAAAAAACCTCTGTATGAAAACTGCTAAGAGTCTGGCCTGTTAAAAACCAACTCAGCTTTACACAACCACCTAATCTCATTGGCAACAAGAGCATTCCTCCTCAGAAAACCCAATTAAACCATTGCTTGGAGCTCTGCTTATACATCCAATTTTATAATGTCCAACACTATTTCTTTAGACCTATACAGACAGGCAATATATTACTAGATTATCATTAGATTTAAACCTCCTCATAAAGGATACTAACACATGGATGTGGCTGTAACATTTGTGATTTTACATTCACTACATGTCTTGTGTATTCATACACCTGTGTTTCCACACAGTCGGTTACAGAAACCTTTCCTGGGCCAACATATGGCCACGTGTTTTCACACATGTTCTGAGACCATGGTGCCTGCTATCACATTTTTCACCTGCTGCCCTAAACCACATCTCCCTCTCCATCACTGTGAGTTCCCCTTACCTGTGTCTCTGTCTAATGGGATCTCCTTGTTTCGGCTCAATAGCGGATGTTGTTCAGTCTCATGGTGGTGTCTTCATGGACAGTTCGTACCCCTCATCCCCTGTTACGGGCCCCCTCTCCAGGGGCCAGCGGAGGGCCAGTGAGGTCAGCATTGCCAGCCAGGTCTCAGGAATGGCAGACAGTTACACTGCCACCAACATAGCGAACAGTAAGTGTTCTCAAAACCAACCAGTCTCTGTTTCTCTCTTCCTTACACTCACACAAACACTTGTACTAGTTATTTCCCCTCTTTCTCTTTCTTTCATCCAACTTTTCTCTGTTTTTCTGTCTATTTTTCCAACTATCCTCCCTCTGCTCCTCTTTCCCTCAACCCCTTAACTCTGACTCTGCACACATCCTGCACTCCAGCTGGAGCAGTCCAGTCAGCCAGGTAGACCCCACTCCTTTTGCAGTTCCTGCTTAGACCGACTTAATCCCTGCATTGTTGTTAGAATCATTCAGGGTGGTTTGTCCTTCTTCTGTTGAAATTCAGAGTCCCGAGCAGAGTCCTGAAAAAGAGCAAGTTTAGTGCCACTTTCCCCTGTCTGTCTTATTCTTATCCACTGTCTAAATGTAAATGCAATGAACAAGTGCTGCATTTATCTAATGTTGCAATGCATGACACCTGCCTCCCTCAGCCATTTCTGCATTGTCCACTCACTACTGCAATGTTTGCTGAAGTAACCAGTACTCTGTTTCCTGTTTGTTTTACTGTCTTTCAAAGTTTCCCCTCCCTCACTCTTCCACTTTTGTTACCAGAACATTTATTTGTACTTCACTTTAGTTTCTGAACACTTGTGTTTTTTATGCATACAATAGATTCCTGGAGATGCACACAAACGAATATTGACACATTTCTTCTTCTGCAATACCAGAACACCAGAATAACTTCCAACAGGATAAACCTGCTCTGTTACTATAACTTACACCATTATTTTTCAGCTTTGACATTGACAGTTCTGTTTAAAGCAACTTACAGTCACTGGACATACCCCAACATCACTCTTCAACCTGTTAAAACTGTCATGAACTAACAACAACAACATTCATACATTTTTCATATGGTTTCTTTCTCTTTGTTTTCTCCCATAGCCAAATCATACCAAATTAACCAATCAAAAAAGTTCAGCCTTTTGTCCCAACTCGCCCTATCATCACAAAACAAATTCTTCCTGAAAAGTCCTCCTAAGTCCCGTAAGAAAGCAGCAGCTGGCCAGGCCGTAGGATCTCCTGATGCAGATCTAATGGCAGAGCTGGATGGTGACACTAGTGAAGGTCTAAGTCCCATTGACCATTGTGACAACTGCCTGTCAGCAGGGCTGGACTCTGCTATATCTGATCTGGTCTCTCTGGACTCCCAGGCTGAAGTGGAGCAAGGTATTTTTCTAAGGGAGGGGACTAGTGATATAAGCACAAGGCTACAGGTCTTTTCTGTGTGCTTTCCATACTGTGTCACAATCCAAAAGTTCTGATTGTTGCTGTGCTTCCAGAAAACCTATTTTCCCCCCTTGTATTCTTTCAAAATTTAATTCATGACCGTTCAAACCAAATGCCTCCACTGTTGAGGAAGAATGCTTAAATCCACATCTTGCTCACTCTTCACAAATCCATAATCTTTTTTTCATCCCCATAATAACATGAATAACTGTAGTCTGTTGCTCATATAATCACATTCTAATTATCTTTTTCTTCTTGCTCTACTTGAATTCCAGCACTTGATTTTTCTGTCAATAACAAGTATATACTCCTTTCTTTTCCTTCTGTAGCTGAAGAACTGCTGGGATTGGTGATTTGCCATCTTTTTGCTTTTGCTTCAGGGGTGTTGCACCTTGCTTGGCATCACACACTGACTCTTTAAGTTTCTTAATGTGCACACTATTTACCCATCTCAGTTGCAGCACGTTGGTGGGGCACAAAGCGACTGGACTTTGCCCTGTACTGCCCCGATGCTCTGACGGCTTTCCCTACAGTTGCTTTACCACACCTCTTTCATGCATCGTACTGGGAATCCACTGATGTTGTGTCTTTTCTTCTGAGACAGGTGAGTAAACATTTTAACATCTGCCCTTCTTTATGACTTGTTAATATGTAACCTGCAGGCTACGAGCTGCTTTTAGAGATACTGAGGATCAGTCATTGAAATGTCCCCTGTAGGTCATGAGGCATGAAAACTCCAGCATCTTGGAGCTTGATGGGAAAGAAGTATCTGAATTCACCCCCTCCAAACCCAGAGAGAAGTGGCTTCGCAAAAGAACTCACGTAAAGATCAGGGTAGGCGTCAGAAGATACTTCCTATGTAAACACAACATCTTGGGTTCAAATTGAATTTCATCAATTCCTTTTTAAATGGTTAACAAAAAACTGTGTGTATCTTTCTTTGACTCCTTGGACAGAATGTGACTGCCAACCATCGGGTGAATGATGCTGTGTTTACTGAAGACAGCCAGCAGGTTGTGACAGGTCGCTTCATGTACGGCCCTCTGGACATGGTCACTTTGGCTGGAGAGAAAGTGAGCTTTCTTTTGTCGTCACATACAACAGCAGTTACAGTGTGTTTAAAAGCACTTAAGTAACACGGCCACACGGAGAAACCAAGTTTCTCGGGTAATCGTGTAAGGAGTTTACATGCAGTTCAGAAACCAGGTTACTGGAAATCTGCATATGGATGCAACTGATTAGTAGTTTGATTTCTCCTTTTAATTGGGCTTATTTTGGAAGCATGGTTCATGTATTTTAACTGACACAGTTAAAATGACTGATCCTACATTTATCTAAAATTAAAAAAAACTCTTTTGCACTATGTCACTTTGTGTGAAACTAAAACTCTTCTTCTTATAGCACTTTACCCTCAGTGTATGCTCCCAGACTCCCAGTAAGTTTGCTTTTGGATAAAAGCATCTGCCAAATTGCTAAATGTAAATGATCACTGACATTTTTTTATACATATGTGTTGACCAAGCTGACTGACTGCTGTGACAGTTACACGCAGACAGACGCAAGTTTTCACAGTGCAAACTGGTTTCTAAACAACTTTGTAAAAAGCCGAAGACCAGATTAGAAACCAGTTATACATATACATGGCATAGAAATCTGCATTATCTGGGAGAAACGACCTGGGGAAACTGGGTTTCTTAAACCCCACTACCCCGATTATGGAAATCAGGTTTCCATTTACATGACAGTTAGGACAGCGTCTTACTTGAGAAAGCCGGGTGTAACCTGGTTACTTGAGTTCATGTAAATGCACAGATTGACTGGTGTTACCACTGTCTGCATAATATGTTTTTGTGATTATGTTTCTGTTGTTTTCTTTCAATCCTGTGCAGGTTGACCTACACATCATGACCCAGCCCCCATCAGGAGAATGGGTGTACTTCAATACAGAGGTGACCAACAGTAGTGGTCGTGTGTCTTTTGTGATCCCAGAGGGCAAACGTCTGGGCATCGGAGTTTACCCAGTTAAAATGGTTGTCAGGTAACAAGCACACATTGTTGTTGTATTTCAGTGTCCTCAAGGTGACTTTCAAGTAAAAGAAAGTCTTTTGATCTTGGCCCATGCATTTACTTTTTTTTTTAAATCTACAGGGGCGATCACACATTTGCAGACAGCTACCTGACAGTTATTCCACGCGGCACAGAGTTTGTAGTATTCAGCATTGATGGCTCTTTTGCTGCCAGTGTGTCAATCATGGGAAGTGACCCCAAAGTGCGGGCAGGAGCTGTGGACGTAGTCAGGTACCTAGCTGCTCTTGTTTGTCTCATATTTAAGTAACTATGTTGTGTTGTTATTTATGTCTTGGTGTATTCTTGTGTTCTTCATTGCAGGCACTGGCAGGACTTAGGCTATTTGATCATCTATGTGACAGGACGTCCAGACATGCAGAAGCAGCGCGTAGTGGCTTGGTTGTCTCAGCACAACTTCCCTCATGGCATCGTCTCTTTCTGTGATGGCCTAGTACATGACCCGCTCAGACACAAGGCCAACTTCCTCAAATCTCTGACAGAGGTGAGACCTGGGGGAGTGGAGGACTGAGAGAAACCTATGTGCAGTTTTAGTGTATAGTGGGCATGTGTTGAATGAATGAGTTAATAGTTACTGGACCTTTAGAGCTGAAAACAAAAACAACAATGCTGATATGTAATAAATATTTACTTGTTAAGAAAAAGCCATTGCCAAACATTTTCAATTGATTGTTTTCAGGCTCACTTGAAGATTTTTGCTGGCTATGGATCAACCAAAGACATCTCAGTCTACACCTCCATTGGCCTCACTTCATCCCAAATATACATTGTTGGCAGACCCTCAAAGAAGATGCAGCACCAGTGCCAGGTATCACGTGATCATTTTATACACGGCTCTCGCTTTTAATAGTAATAGTCCATTAACATGTTTTGAATATGCTGAAGTAATTATTTGAATTATGTGACACTGGTCTGTTCTCTGTTACTACACCACTACTGCTAATTCATTCATTTAAATGAATGAAACAGTGTGAATTAGATTGATCACCATGTGTCTTTCTACTTAACAGTCTTGATACCATTTCTTTAATCCTTTCAACAGTTTATCACAGAGGGATATGCAGCTCATCTGTCCCAGCTCGAGTATAACCACCGCTCTCGGCCTGCCAAGTCCAGCAGTGCACGCATGGTGTTACGTAAAGGCAGCTTTGGCTTGGGTGCAAACAGCGACTTCCTGAGGAAGAGGAACCACTTGCTGCGTACCATCTCCTCCCAGCCGGCCCCCAGCTCCCCAACAGGCAACATCCACAACAGACCAGAGCGCACACAGAGCCAATCAGACAGCGAGCGGCTGGAGCGAGAGCGGCTGGAGCGTGCTCAAAGCCACAGCCAGGGAGCAACGCAGCGGAGCATGAGCATCACAGCGAGCTGCTGGGGCCGAAGCAGCAGCACCAAGTTGGAACCAGGAGTTTTCAGCCCAAAATGAGATTAGAAAGACAAAGTGGGGGTATTTCTGGGAGACTGATTTATAGATCCAGTGCTGAGAAAAAGACACATAGCCTAAAGATTAATGCAGAGTGAAAAGCAGTTGGCTTGCACTAGGTGGGTAAATGCCACAAGGAACATAACAGGTGCTATAAACCCATCTTTATAAAACTAACACAAGTTACCCACCACACAAATCTATATGGACAGAGGTTATATTTATTATAAAACTCAACAGGCGTTTCAGGAAGCATCTTCCTGAAGCAGGAACAGGAACACAAACAGACAAAGCTAATACTGAAGGAATTTAGACTGTTTCTACTGTTTAGTAAATATTTATCAGTCTTGTATACAAGGTCAGTTTTCCTCCTACAACAAGTGTTTAGATTGGAGATGGTTACACATAAAAGCACCCTAATGCTGCACTGCCTCAACAAACAAGTGGTTACAGATAAGTCTGTGTGCTTATACTGCACTGCAACTGACTGTGGCCACTGCAAGCACAACAAATACAGACAAACTTTGTGAATAATACTGTTTTAAAATTAAGTCCTTTTTATGTGATTATCAGAAGTGATTTAGTCTGAGAGCAGGAAATCAGGTCAAACTGGACTGGATGTGTTTCTTTTCTGGGTACACAATCAGTTGAGCCAAAGCTAATCTTTGTAAACCATTTAGTCAGTTATCAACTATACCAGATAGTTTTTGTGACTTGTAAGCCAAACAGAAATGATTGAATTAAGAGGTACTTGTTGATGCATATACTTCTTGTATAATACAATGACAAAACAGTGTTTCACCAAAATATACAGTCCAGTTTTCCTTGTTTTCTACTTGACTCTCAGACCAAAGAATCATCCAAACATCACATGAAGCAAACTGCGAGGTTACCCTTTAATTACGGTTGCAGCTGAAACTGTTCTGGGGTTTTTATAGCATTTCACCACATCACACCGTACTGAGCTGCTGACCTTCTCAGTATGACTCAGCTATAGGGAAAACTCCTACTACTGTACGGTTAATGTGCCAAAGTAAACAGTATAGAATGATATGCTGTAAATGAACAGAGTGGAAATGATTAAGTCTCAAAAACGTAATAGATTGTGTAAGTACGTAGTTGAATGCCTTAACAAGGCTTGTACATAATTGTTACATTATAGTGCAGATCTGGTATGTGGTCCACTGAAGATCAGTTTCAAGTGTCTTCTTTACTCCGGGGGTAAACACAACCTCATTCAGGATACACTTTATTGAGTGATGATGATAATTATTGTTATTTAAGGTTATAGGTATATTCAAATGTATTGATTTTGTGAACAAATGTGATTTACAATTAATTTAGCTATTGTGTTTTTTTCTTCAAACTTCAGTTGCAGTAGCCAAAATTCAGAAAGGTCTTTGCCTGGCACAGTATTGTATTTTTATTATTTTTATTATTATCTTGCAGATTATCAGAATTGTATCAACAGAAAGCTATCTTGTGTCATATATTGTATGTTTGTTATTATCTATTTTGAAAATTTGGGATATAGCTTCTCTCTGGTTATCCCAAAGCTGTAAATGAGGCATTGAATGTGCTCATAGATAATCCTCCTTAGGTTAAAATCTTTTTCTCAGTTCTGCTGCGCCTTTAGAGCAAGATGAGTTTGCAAATTGTAAATTCTGTACAATATGTTGTTAGACGTAGGAACACAGAGCTAAGATTGACTTGCTTGTGGCCATTTATTTCTCAAATGGGTAAAAAACGTGATTTATTCATTCAAATAGTGTTTATTTGTCCTTCTGATAGGCACGTGCAGAGTTGGCTGCAATGGACCAATATGGGCTCAAATGTAAAGGGAAACGTGCAATATTACTCAACCACACCACAAGATCAAACAGACTGCGTTGAGGAAATGTCACAGTGCATTGACAATCAGTTGAACAGGCACATAATATTCTACAGACGTCAAATTGCAGAGGGTATCTCTACATGTCTCGGTGCTCCACAACTGCATGGGTGCACATGAAAGTCCATTTTACAATAATCTTAATGTTACAGTATGTTTTTACCAATGCTCAGTTATTGTTTTTGTTGTGATGTTTCCATTCCAGCACATGGGGGTTTATATGAACCCTCTTTACGTTTACTGGCAGAATTACCACTCGTTTACTAGATACACATACAGTATAACACAATCTGACACCACAGCTCTGCAGTTAGAAGGTGTTAATATTCAGAGTTTGTTTTGTTTTGTTTTTTTTGGATGTGCTGATTGAAGCTACTGGTCATTTTGGAGGCTGCAGTTTGTCAAGACGTTGAGAGAGATGTTTCTAACATTTTGACCATCACATATATCAATAATGATAGGCTAAATATTAGATAACAAAGTTACCTATAAGTTACTGTTTCTTACTGTCCTGGAGTTGCAAAGTATGATTCATACTGTATTACTGTCCCTCTGCATTTGACCTTT
Source organism: Helostoma temminkii (assembly GCA_900302695.1). Classification (NCBI taxonomy): domain Eukaryota; kingdom Metazoa; phylum Chordata; class Actinopteri; order Anabantiformes; family Helostomatidae; genus Helostoma; species Helostoma temminkii. The sequence goes on from OMLM01009396.1 coordinate 70,353, forward strand.
TCAGGACTGGGCTTGAAGCCATATAGATAACTTGTAAGAAATCTGCTCATTAAAGTGACTGTTTGTACATTCAAAGTAATTAGAAAAATGGACAATTCCTCAACTAAAGGCATCTATTCAACCACATTTCCTTCCTAAGAGATCTGAATTGCCAGGATATTAAAATGCAGAGAATGTAAAGACAAAGCAGTGTGTGATATGTGAAGGACACCTCTGGACAGACACTTGCTTTGGCTCTCTACTGACAGATACTTTACCAGAGGCCTTACATTTCCCTTTCCTGCCTTACATTGACCATTGTGTGAGGACTAGAGTGAACGCTGCTCCCACCCTAATTGACTTTATAAAAAATGATTGACTGTTTATATATTTACTTTACCTTGTGGAAATAGGAAAAGGCCATATTTACTGAATGAGTTTTTGTTTGTTTTCATGTTTAAGGAAATGTACAAAGGAGAATTTGACATATTTCACAAACATTAGGCAATTTGTCACTGTCTCAAACTTCGTTCCCTGGGTTAATGCAATGGCACAACTGTTTCGTCAGCAGTTAGCATTCATAGACTGTATATATATATATATATAAATATATACACACACACACAACATACCTTGGTAAATTAAGCTTGGAAAATATTTTCATTGTACAGGGTGTGTATCTTGTAGGATTGGATAACTTCATTTTATCCATTCCCAAGTGTTTTTATGTACAGTGTATAAAGAACATATTAAAAAAAAAAGTAATTCTTGTTTTTTTTTCAGACTCCATAGTAATATTGTCATAAAAGATTACTAGAAGGATTGATTCATCAGGAAACAGGAACGACTAAAATATAAGAATTCACTGTAGTTAAAGCTAAATGTTGTCAGTTCACACAAATGCAGATTTATTCAGAGAACAAAAATGTGAGACATAAAGGTGAGAACAGTGGGTGTAGAGGATGTAGCCAAATACAAATAGTGTTTGCAGATTCATGTGTGATAATAGTTACTTAATATGCAAAGTGAATAAACTGATTTCAAATAAAGACACCATTTAAATTGAGTGTTTGCAGTCACAACTCAGAATATCAGACATCCTGATTCAGGACTTTCTTATAAGATTAATCCTTACTTAAATTTACACACATAAACATGCATGAATCAGTGTATTGTGTGTGCAAACCATCTGGGACATTTTATTGTATCAAGCTCTGCTCCTTTTCCTCTGTAATTAGCAATTAGGGTAAATCAATAGGAGATAACGACTTTTATCTGAAGTTAATTCAGCAGTACATGTCAGTATTGTGCTGTACATTCACCAAGATACAGTTATATCCAGTTTAGTGAAGCTGTTCTCCTGCATCTTCTATTTGTTGAGTCCCAGTTTTCTCTGGAAGGAATTCCCATCTCCCTTAGTGGCATGCTACGGGATGAATGGATGTTCACTGTTAGATACAAGGCGTCTTCCAGTACAAAAAACATGTATATTTGAAAGATTCTCTGTTACCTTGTTGATCTCTCTATGTTTTTCTTGGCTGACTATTTCCTCTATGATTTCGCCTTCTCCTCTCACCAATCTAGAAGAAGCAGAAAAACAACCCAACAGTCATTGCTGTAAACTCATTGGTTATGGATTGTAAACTAAACTTCGAGATTAACAATTTTAAATTTTACAGAAGAGAAACACATGGGCAATGAATAAATATACAATATTAAATAAAATTCATTGATAAAATAATGAGCTCTGCCTTACCTAGTCCGTCCTGTTTCAGGATCTACAACCCTGCGAATCACACTCTGTTGTGCCTCGTACTCCTCTTTGGTGAGAGGCCTTTTGGTGGAAAGTCGGGCCTTCTGCTCATCTGTCATAACTGCAGCAAAAAAATTAATAAATAAACCTGACTGGTTTGCTTTGGTAGGTCACTTTATGACCAGATGGTCTAATAGAAACAGGACTGAGCAAAGTATTTTTCTATCTGTCTCTATGTGTATGTAATCTAATATCTGTGGATATATTCAGACACTATGGACAACAGGACTGAGCAAATCTGTTCTATCACAACTTTATCATGATTTATACTAATTCTGTGACACAAAATTACATCAACCATGACAGAGTAGGTTTACATATGGCTGAATCTGTGTAATCTAATTTCATCTATTATCTTCACTATTAACCAACCATTTATACCACAAATTGTATGAAAAGGGATGAAAAATGTCCAGTTTCTTTTAAAGACTCTCATTAATATAATTTTCTTTGTCCAGACAACAGTTCAAAACTAACAGGTGACCAGTAAATCCTCACACCTGAGAAGCTGAAACCAGAAAAAATAAGTGTTTAAATAAAAGACTTTGTTTTATCACTACTGTAAAAGATGTTCATCGACTGGATGAAAAGTTTAAATCATAATCGTTATTTACAGTATAAATATTCATCCTACAAAGTCCTTCCGAGGACCAAGTGATGTATGTGTGGTGTAAGGAAGAGACATTTTGGTTGAATTAAACCACAGTGTGATGTTAAGTTGTTAATGTCCCACCAGGTCCGACCTCCATTGCCCCGTCCTCGCTCTGCCACACCTCCAGGTAAGAAGGAGGTTTCTCGGCTGGACCAGGAGTCAGCAGCGCCTCTGTTTTCATCTTCTTCTTCTTTTGCTTTTTCAGTTTTTTCTTCTGTTTCTTCAGCTTCGCCTTTTCCTTCAGCTTCTTCCTCTTCTTCTTGGATTTGCTTTTTTTCTTTTTGGACTTTTCATCACTCGACGAGGATGAAGAGGACGAGGAAGAGGAGGAAGAAGATGAACTTCGTCTGCGTTTCTTTCTTCGTGTTTTTACATCTAAAGGAGAAGCGGAGACGTTCAGCAGATTTATTTCATAACAACAACTCCCTGGTGTCACAGTTCGCTTGTTTCCAGTACAAACCTTTACTCTTGTGTAGTCTTTTCTTTGACGATGTGCTTCGGCTCCTGCTGCTGGACGAGGAAGACGACGACGACGATGATGATGAAGAAGAAGTAGAAGAGGAAGACGGGGAACGTGTCCGTTTCTTCTTCTTGTCGTGTGTTTTCTCTCTGCCAGCTCTCTCAAGTGATCTGCTGCTTTCCATCGCTAGAGAAACATCAACATCATCAATCGACACAGAAAAGTTGGAAACAGATCGCCAGCCTCAGCAGTCACTGAACTAAACGGGCTGTTTTGTTTTCATTGACGGAACAGTGTTCGTCCGCAATTTCCTTCCGTCGTCGGCACGAAAACATGTTACTAAGGTTCCTAGTTCCTGTACTATTATCCTTAGACAAAAGTAGCTGAATAACTGCCTTCATTTTAATTAAATAAAAGTTAAATTGTTAGCATCACAATGTCCTGAAGTAAAGAAAACGTAATTTAACATTTTAAAAGCAGGAGTTAATCTAAGTGACTTTTTTTGTTGTGCAGAGAAATTATACTTTTGCTAAAGACTATCGGTTACATGGAGGAGTCACTCTTAAGCATTGATGTGGAGTATGTGAAGCAGAGATGAGAATATAAAGCAAGGCAAGCACATTTAAACACAGAGGATGTACATGGGATTTAAAAAAGCATTAGCACAACATGCTAATTTGAAGAAAATTAAATAAAAAGTGCACATACAGGATGACAGTGCCCAGCCCTGCTAGGTTACTTTCTTTCTGTTCCAAAAATGGTGAGCCACACGATAGGGACATCTTTCCAAAGATGCCACACATTTTTTACATTTTACAACCTGCAGCTTTCCAAGCTGTCGCCCTCCCACTGAGGCTAGAGCCTGAGCTGGAGTTAAATCTGTTTGAGTGGCTAGAGAAGTTGTAGACATTTAGGTCCCAGTCTGCTTGGGTGATTGTTTTCTTTCTGTGTTAAGTTGGCACCTTGTGTCAAAAGTTGGTAAATAAGTTCCGGTTTAATAGGAGATTTTTAATATTGTCTCAAAATGTTTAATTTTGAAACACAATCAGATTTCAGTTGTACAGAAACAGGCCTCACATGGCTAAACGCTCTGCCCTTGGTTTTGTGTTCTGTGAGAGAAAGACAAAGAGCTAAAACTAAGCTAGTGGCAATTAAAATCCTTAGAAGTCTGCCTATGAGCCCTAATTATTTGATCAAATCACAATTTATTCACCATTTATTCTTAAAATATTCTTAAAACAATTTTTCTAACCGGACTACATGTGTAGGGCCATTCACTGAGCTGGAAAAGTATAAATATGTCCCTGGAATCTTTCTTCTGATTTTTTTTTATTTTTGTACATTTAACAGGTAAACTACAAATATCTCAGGCCTAAACAGTTAAGTTGGAAAGCATTCAGATAATTTGTACATTTTATTCCACTGTAAACATATTTTAAATTTAAAAATATATAGTTTTACCCCTC
>OMLM01009396.1:74742-86080 GCA_900302695.1 Helostoma temminkii
ATAGTTTTACCCCTCAATTTACACACAGTAACCAAATATGATCAAATTAAATCATATTTCCATTTTTTGCATGGGCCACTCAATGTCACTCAGAAACTTGTCCTCAAGCCACTCCAGTGTTGTCTTGCCTCTATGCTTTGGATCATTGCCAGACTGTGTCACCCCAGTATCACGTCACATACACTCTGGAGCAGCATTTCCCAAAGGACTTCTCTGGATTTGGCTGTATTCATATGTTTCTCAACTCTGAACAGTCTCCCTATCTCTGCTGCTCAGAATGATGATAGGTAGTGTTCAGTTCTACCAAAATAATTCAATTTGGGGTCAACATAGAATAATTTCCTCATGTTCTCAGAGTCCTTTAAACTTCCAACAATAACCTCCAAATTAATGGCATCCAACGCAACTCTATCATAAAGACCTGATGGAGTTTTATTGAAATTGTTCATCCTTCTGCTCGTTTTTCACATCTCCACAGAGATTTCTGAAGGTCTGTTAGAGTGATCGTTGGGCCTTGGTTACCTCTACTACGTAGTGTCCTGGTGATTCCAGACTCCATTATTGAGGTCATTGTGTTCCTCACCACAAAATGTTAGTGTGGAGGTCTAGCGGGGATTTATGGATTGATTATTGTCCTGACATTTAGAGTGAATTGTGATATTGTGTGTGATGACATACACACGGCTGTGCCTTTCCAATCTATGACTGAACAGTTCACATTGTCATGATCTGTTATCTTGCATCTAGAATCAAAAAAGACATTAGACACAACATTAAAAAGTTAGGCAGGCCTGTTCAGCAAATTATCATCAGCTTGTGTTCCCTCAGATAGAAAGTGGATCCATTATTTGGGTCACACTAATCACTGAGTATTGTCCCGGCCTTTTGACTCCATGTCATGTGAAAGTGGGTCAGTGAGTAAAAGGGGTATAATGGTGTATAATCTTTTTTAGATGGGGCTCTCAAGAGAGAATCAGTATTGGTGTGAACAAAATGAGCTGTTCAAAAGAATAGCCTTCTTTTACAGACATTTGCTGATCCATTCATCAGGCTATTAACATAAGGGTTGTAAGTAGTTATTTAACTCCAGGCCAGAGATAGTAATTTATAATGATAGTATGAGACGTCAGCTATACTTGGAATAACTGCATTAATAGGAGCCTGATACTGTAAGATGAGTGTACAGTACATAATTCACATATAACACACAGCAGTTAGAACCTGCAGCAGTTGTGTGCTACTCTTTTACCAGGAGGAGGTGCATTTAAATTTTGTTGTAGAACTGTGCAATGACAATAAGGGAATATTTTGACTCATTCTATATATATATATATATATATGCGAAAAAAACACCAACGTGAAAACATATTTGTAATATTTATTTAAAAGTTTTTACAAAGGCATTTGTGAATCTTTAAAGCTTGTATATTGATAAACATACTTATTCTTGATGCCAGCCCTTATCAATCTTGGTACAAGTCTAAACTAACTAAAAAAAAAAAAAACAAAGAGGGCTCAGTTATTCCACTTCAACTCCTCACCAGTCAAGAGTAAAATTCTGTAATCTATCTGCATTCATATTTACATATTATGTCACGGTAGCAATAAATAAAAGAAACCTCTCAAGATTTTTTAAAACTCCAAAATATTACAGAAATAACAATTGCAAATGATAAATACTGAAAATCCTGTTACATAAAACATGCAACTGCATGACTGGATGTAACAGTATAAACATGGCTGCACTTAGTAAGGAAAAGTTGAAGATGTTGTCAGGATCATTTTCCAGTTCATGTGCAAGGGGAGCTCCTCACATTCTTCCAAGTAAAATTAGGAGGGTGGTAGTGTTTGTTGGAGTGGAATGTGTCGCTGTTGCTGGAATTTGCTCCAGCTCATTAGGATGCAGCTGCCATGCGGATCCTCTCTGGAGGGTACAGCAGAACGCTCTTAGCAGCTTTGATAGTGTTCTTCATAAGCATCGCCACAGTCATGGGCCCAACACCTCCAGGTACTGGGGTGATGAAGCCTGCTTTCTGTCTCACGCCTGTGAATGGACAGAAAAAACATCACGCTACAGACACCTGAGACGCTACCATAGACACGTAGATATGCAACCGCGCTCCAGCCTCACCTTCAAAATCCACATCTCCAACCAGTCTGTTCTTTCCTGTGACTGGGTCTTGAACTCTGTTTATTCCAACATCGATCACTGCTGCTCCCTCCTTGATCATGTCAGCAGTAATAAGGTTTGGAATTCCTGATAGTTCAGAAACGCACCACAATTAGACAAGAGAAACAACTTCATCTGCTCAAGAGGGACAAGTTTTAAACAGTTCAGTCACGATGCAGCAACACGAACCTGCAGCAGCCACAATGATATCAGCAATTTTAGTGTGTTGGCGAAGTTGCTCCTTTGGAGTGTAACGGTGAGAAATGGTGACAGTGGCATCACCTGCAACAGAACGATGGTTCAATACGTACATTTGAACTCTATGTCCTCATACGTATCACACCATCATGCACACACACACACACTATAACCTACCTCCAGGCCTCTCATGACGGCCGTCTGTATGCAGTAACATGGCGATGGGCATCCCCACATTCTTGGAGCGTCCAGCAACCACGACGTTCTTCCCAAGAGTAGGAATACCTGGAAGAGAAGAAATCTCAGTGTTAGTCAAGATCATTTGTTCAGCAGCATTTAGTGGGAATGTGTTTGCTCCTATTTACCTGTGCGTTTAATAATCTCCCAGACTCCCCAGGGAGTGGCAGGAAGCATGGTGGACTGATCCAGGCACATGCGACCCACATTAACCACGTGGAAGCCGTCTACATCCTTGGTAGGGGAAACTGCATTACAGATTGTTCGTTCATCAATGTGGTCTGTCAAACAAAGACAAAGAGTTACAACAACATAGACAGCCTGTTCAAGCTTGTATTTGTGTTTTGCACTTAACAACAAAGAAAACACAAAGCCACATACAGTATGTTTGCCAACACATAATGAACACTTCAGTTCAGCAATCAGTTGTAATATAGATTTATAGCTTTTTATCTTGACACCAACACAACACAAAGCAGAATCTGTTCCATACTGCCTGTACCTGGCAGAGGCAGCTGTACCAGCAGGCCATCTACACGGTGGTCCGTGTTGAGTTTGTAGATCAGGTCCAATAACTCCTCCTCACTGATGTCTGAATGCTTGAGAATTGTCTCACTAGAGATTCCTGTGGGAGGTTGAAGTGAGAAAACAACTTAAACACACAAAGTACCCTTTATTCTTCAGTGATTTAAGTGTAGAATCACTGTGAACATGAGGACCGAGCATGTTTCTCCCTTACCAACATCAGCTGCGGCGCGTGTCTTGTTGAGGACGTAGGAGTGACTTGCTGGATTGTCTCCCACCAGAATCACACTGAGGTGAGGTCTCCGGTGGCCAGCTAAAACCCATTTCTCCACGTCGCCCCGGGCCTCCTCTCGAATCTGTCGTGCTAGTTTCCTTCCGGAGATGACCACTGCCTCCTGTCTGAGAGTTGGTATGAATGAAACACCAGACTGAGTTTGTCACTGAGGCCTTTTTGTCATAGTGAAGTAATTACGTGTTTAGTACGTAAAGTAAAAATCAACAGCTACTTAATTATATGTTTTTTCAAAGGTCTAAAAAGCAAAATATCACAGATAGTTAAATTACTGACACAGCAATGCATTCAAAACTGTAACTTATTTAAACCCACTCAGCGACTGGATCTGGTCTCTTGTATTGATGCTAAACAAGGCTTTTGACACCAGAAACCTGTAATCAATCTCAACCATCCACCTTTGGCAAGCACCGATTCTACGCTCTAAAATTAGACTAGATTTATTAGCAGGTGTACTGTAACGTTACAGTAATTTTTACGTATCTGAGAAGGTACAACTTTGAAGAAACTAATGTGAAGTATACTTCACTGTGTTACTATAGACTGGGTTACCCTCTCGTGCTGTGTTGACCAAACAAAACAGAGGGTTGCCGCTTACATAACGACAAACAAAACGCAGTAGCTAATAACTCAAGTGTAATGAGCCATCAGCAGTGATGTAACCAACCCTTTTTATTCTGCCAAATTTAATTAAAACTCACAGAAAAGTGTCACATCTTTGGATAAAATGGGTGACACCATGGGGCCAGTGTACCAAGTCCTAGAGAAAATCGCAAAGGTCGGGATTGAAGGAATAAACGAACCACTCTTTAACCTCATACAAATTTAAATACAAGGTTTGAGGAGACAAGCTCTCTTTTCAAATGCATGTCCACATGTTAAATAGCCCACGTTAAGTCAGACTCCCCTCATTTTGTTCCTCACTTGTTTGAGAAAACTCCAACACAGTTTTTATGTTCTCCTTAAAAAGTGTGGTCTTCCATTAAGTTTTGCTCTGAAACCACTGGACGCTGGTGGTTTGATCTCAGAGATCAGCTTATATCTGTTTTCTAGTTTTCCTCATTTTCCCTTAGTTCATCTTCAATCTGGGCCCAGTTTATAAGATCGGTACAGAAGCAAGACCGAAGCTCCTATAGCTTATTGTTTTACTCTGCTGCAAACTAAAGGTATGGAGCTGTGCAGAACAAAACAGGCATTTTCTCAGAAGTAACTGAGCGATGTTTTCAATGAGGAGTAAAGTTACCTACACTTACCTGCATCAGTAACTCATGCATAATATGACATGTTGTTCATAATCTACCTTGTGCATGAGGAGATGCAGATCATGTGCTGACACGGGGTTTGGGTCTTCAAGACGTGAGTGCAACATTAGCTCATTACATGTATCTCAGTCACGCGACACTCAGCATGCTTCCAATAAATAACCTACACCGGATGCTGAAAATGTGCCATCAGTCTGACGTCCTCACGGACAGTATCAGCCGCTGTTTCCGCTATTTAAATCATCTCATATCATCTAGGACATAATGGCTGCGATGCATATGCATGTCTTTGCCTTGTGCCCTGCACCTCGGTCTCCGGATGAAACCTGGCTCCCCAAGCCACAGGGTGCAAGCACTCCTGCCGATTTCATCAGCCAGCCGGCCGCTGCAATGTTACCGGCACGACGCTGGGGGCGCAAAGAAATGTGTCCATTTAGTGTCGATATTATCGGTTACAATATAACCAAACCCCGCACGACCGCACTCTCTTCTACTCATTATTAAAGGAAACTGGCAAATAAATATTTTAAAGAGACGCACACCATTTTCTGTATCTTATTTTGCACATAATGCACCGATCATGTCGTAAAGTGGATTTAATCTCTGCCAGATTTCAGAGCCGCTGTTGGCACTCACCTGGAGGCGGACGTGTGCAGTTTACAGACTTGATGCTGAGCGTGTTGGCACAGTTTCCTGAGAGTCCTGACCGCTGCCATCCTGACCGGCTGAGAGGAGAAGAAACACCACGGTCTGTTACGAAACACAGGAACACCCGGTCAGACAGAGCGATGTCTGGGAAGGAGGAAGAGCAGAGCGGTAAAACCCTCCCCCCCCACATGGTGCCTGCGTCAGTGGTGATCTGCTGCCACGCCTCTACTGCAAAGATAAGTTTCCACTGAAAATAACTGCTCCACAAGTATCAGCAGCTACAATATGAGAAGTGAAACGTGCAGGGGTGAGAATAAAACACAACAGTATTACAGCGCAAGTACCTCTGCACTGTATAAAACTACAGCGCTTGAGTAAATCTTTGTGCATGTTTTAGTAAGAATTGTTCACTTGCAATTAATGCATGAAACCTTGTTAACCATAAATAGACCATTTAAATTTTAAGCAAGATATAACACAGTTATCATTTTAGTTAAATATACTTAAAGTATTAAAATTAAGTCTCGTTGTTGCTGAATGGTCCCTGTCAGGTGTCCAGTTTATTATTATCAACTTCCCTTTATTTTTATCAGCCTCTTTTCGTCAGCTTCGTGTATCGTCATAGTTTGTCGTAGAAACGTTAAAATGTAAACTTTACATGGGTCTGGACACTTTCACCTTCTTCTCTTTAGGTCAGCATCCTTGTAGCTTTTATACTTTTTGAGTTTCTGCAGTTTAATTTTGGGGTAACTTTCAGAAAAATGGACTATAGCGTCTTATTGAATTTCTTCACAAAAGGTGTTAATCTGTTTGTTGAAGCCTTCAGACGCCCATAGTCCTGGATTATTTTTTATTTTATGATAGTGATAGAGCAAGTTCTCCATGGATTTTGACTGTGTGTATCTCATCTTTGTGTTAACGTGTGTAACACACTTTATTCAGAGTGGTAATTTTAAATGTCTTAAGAACAACAAGAACAACACTGTTTGGAAAATGAAGTTATCCAGATATGAATGTTCTGTGATATATGAGTCTGGATTTTTTTGGTTCATCGAAGCTTTTTTTATCGAAGGTTTAAAATGTATCTTTAGTTGTTATAATAAGTCCTTAAGCTCAGTGTAGACACATGAACTTACTCTCAAATGGAAATTGTTCACTTTCATAGAAATATGAAAGAATATTGTTGATGTAATTATGATTTTGGATGGGGATATACAGGTTATTGATAAATAATAAAATTCTACTGATGTAGTCATCACAATGTATCCATGTATGGTAAAATATAACATAAAATAAACTGTGCACATCCACAGATACTGTGAGATTAAAAAACTCAGCTGAAAGATTGTGACTGTTAAAGGACAAGTGGAGCATGAACATTTAATAATGGCAGTAAATTATGCTAAATGATTTTTAGAGATATTTAATTTTCATAGCATGTGGTCACGTCTTAAATTATTTGCATACATACAGTGAAGAGCATCACCAGTCCTGCAGTGCATTCGACAGATATATTCATATTAACAGCAATGAAAGTGACAACAGGAAAGTGATGATATAATGGCAACAGTAAAACACACACATACAATGAGAATTATTACATAAATGTATTACCCTCAGTCAGTCAAATAAATAATATCTTAATTCTTGATTTTGGGATGTTTTATATGCACGTGTCATTTAACTGCTTACTGTTTTGGACTCTGGATATAATGGACCAGTGGTATGCAGTATGCAGCAGCAGGACACAAAAGAGATTTTCATGTCAATGAGGTTTCTTCTGGTAAAATAAAAGCTACACAAAATTTTTAAAAGTTCAGTTAAATGATGCTTTTCTTTATTTGTTTTATTGTCAAAGCCTACATTGACTTTTTTATAGTCACAGAAATGGATTCCTATAATTATTTTTTAAAGAAATATTAAAGTCAACATTTTCTTTAGGACGAAATACGTCCCCTGGTGCAGCAGCGTCACTCATTGATATACAAAAAAGCTCAAATTGATTTAAGGATCCACAGACAATATACTGAGTAGAGTCAACTCACTGTTTAGCCTTTATGTGTCATTTGTTGATAATAACAAAAACAGAAAAACACAAACCCTGGCTAAGCTCCATGTGTATCTGCTTTGGGGGAGGGGTGGTAGCTGCCTGCAGCCGGCAGGTGGCGACAGTCTGCCGCTGTCTTTGCTCAGAGAGCCGATAGAGGAAGAGCTACTTTGGGTGCAGTTCGTGTTAGCCGAAACGCTTCGCTTAGCAGGCAGCGCCGATATCTGGTTCGTAGAGTGTAATTCTACAGTAAACTTCGTCGTACTAAACCGGCTTTAGGAGTTTTAAACCAGGCTCTCCGACGACAGTTTCGTGAAGATGAGCTTCCTGTTGTAAGTAAAGTTAGCAGCCGCTTGCTAAGTTGCAGCCGCAGTTTGCGGTTAACGTTAACCTAGCTTCGCTTTTACAAAGTTCCACCGGAGGAAGTAACAGTAAAAATAAGACAGTGTTACAGAAAACTAGTCAAAAAAAACGCGTCGCAGTGCTTATAGACTTGCGTTAAACTTTGTTAAATTGGCTGTTCTTGCGTAGGGTTACAATTTGTCGTCACATTATTTGTGAATTTAGTTTATGTCCAGGTTCCCAGCACTTCCACCAAAACTTTTCCTGAGCAGTTAACGTTAACCTACGTGCTAACTTAGCTAGCATCGTGATTAACACTAGCTTACAATTATCCAGCTTAACACATATAATAATTCTTTCATTTGCTAAGGTAAGAGAAGATATGTTTAGTTGCATGGAAAGTTACTAACTAAACGTCTTAAAAGTAATTATGTGATGTTTACAGAGACGATCTGATACTGTCACATTTCCTGTCTGTAAGTGGTCATCACCACAGCTTCATTCACACGACGCAACTTATACACTCTTATATCACACTAAAACATCCTGAACGGGCATATGAGTACACCACGAGTGTCGTTTGAGCATAGAGTTAATATATGCTCACTGTAAAGTCTTCCTGCAGCTGCTGATGAAGCGCAAACCAGACAGGAAGGATCATCACATATGAAGGCTGAAGAGGAGCATTTCCTCCTACACAGGCCTTTTAAAAATGTCACTGTCTTGCCTTATGTACAGTAGGTTGCTTAGCTCCGTGTTTGTTTCTTTGCAGTGGCAGTCGCTCATCTAAGACCTTCAAGCCCAAGAAAAACATCCCAGAGGGCTCCCATCAATATGAGCTGCTGAAACATGCAGAGGCAACACTGGGCAGCGGGAACCTGAGGCAGGCTGTCCAGCTGCCTGAAGGAGAGGATCTCAATGAGTGGATTGCTGTTAACAGTGAGTGCATGAATGCAATAAAACTGCTTATTAAGGGTATGTCACTCAGTGCAGCCTCAGTTTAAAATTAAAAAATGTTTCACCCGTCTTTAGAAGTTGAACATTTGCATCGCCAAGTGGTAAAAATAAGAAGTAGCATCAAAACAACATATGATCAAACTGGTAAATCATTGGTTAAGGGGCTGTTGGATTGGTGGTTTTCCTAATAAAGCAATATGAAGAAAGGGGTATGTTAAGGTGCAGCAGATATTCAGGACATGCAGATTGTGTAAGAAAACAAAATGTACAATTTATCTTTATCTATCTTTATTTTTCCAGCGGTGGATTTTTTCAACCAGATCAACATGCTGTATGGCACCATCACTGAGTTCTGCTCCGAGACCACTTGCTCTGTCATGTCTGCAGGACCAAGGTAACAGCAAATAGCCCTTTTAAAGCATGTAGCTACTTTTTTAGTACGGTACTTCTAACTTTTGTAAAGAGGCCAATCTCACATTTACAGACACAATTTATAATAGAAATGCTGCATACCATTTGACATCAGCATACAATTGCACTGCCATGACTTTCTGGGACAATTGTTGTTGCAATTTTTATTTTGTGATAAGTCAAAATGTCTATTGCAAATACAGTGCTGTGAAAAAGTATATGCCACTTTCCTGATTTCTTTTATTTTTTGCAATTTTGCAAATTTTCATACTTAAATTATTCAGATCAGCAAACTTTATTACATAACTTGAGTACATACAAAATGCAGTTTTTAAAAAATGATTTAATTTATTAAACAGCTGTCCAAACCTGCTTGGCACTATGTGAAAAAGTAACTGACAGTCCTGTTGAATCAAGAAATCGCTTAAATAGAAGCTGTCTAACAAAGTGAAAGATTTCAAAAGCAACATAGCATGTTGCAAACTAAAGAAATTTAACAGACGAGAAACGGGAATCAACATCAATCTGGGAAAGGGTTTCAAAGCATCTCTAAGGCTTTGGGACTCCAGCAACCACGGTGAGAGCCATTATTTACAAATGGAGAAAACTTGGAACAGTGGTAACTGGCCTACCAAAATTACTCCAAGAGCACAATGGTGACTCATCCAGGAGGTCATTAAGGAACCCAGAACAACATCTGAAGAACTGCAGACCTCATTTACCTTAGTTAAGGTCAGTGTTCATGATTCAACAATAAGAAAGAGCCTGGACAAAAATTACATCCATGGGAGAGTTTAAAGGAGAAGGCTACTGCTGACCATAAAGAACACAAAGGATTTTTTCACATTTGCCAAAAAAACATTTTGGCTTTGGGGGAAATATTCTGTGGACTGATGAGACAAAAGTTAAATTTTTTGGAAGGTGTGCGTCCTGCATGTGGTGTAAAACTAACCCAGAATTTCATAAAAAGATCAAACAAACATGGTGGTAGTGTGATGGTCTGGGGATACTTTGTATTTAAGTAACCATAAATTCTGCACAATACCAGAAAATCCTAAAGGAGAATGCAGCAGACCAGTGAATGAAAACACACCAGCAACTCCACCTCTAAATGGCTCCAAACAAGGTGCTGTACAATGACCTTACAGGTCATTAATGCTCAGACTCTCCTATGTGGCTGAATTAAAACTATTCGGTCAGGGGGGAGAAATTCGTCCACAGCGATGTGAAAGTCTCATTGCCATTTATTGCAAACTCTTGATTGCAGTTGATTCTGTCAAGGGTGTCAACAGTTATTAGGCTGCCTGGCCCTATAGTTTTTCAGATGAGGCCAGGCAGATTTGGACAGTTTTTTTCCCTTAAATAACTGCATTTTGTATTTACTAGGGTTATCTTTGTGTACGATTTGAAATTAGTTTGATCTGAATCATGTAAGTGTAACGAACATGCAAAAAAAAACCCCAAAAATTCAGCTCCTCCAATATGTTTTGCTACTTTGATTTAGTATTCAAAGGTTCAACACAAAGAACGGTTCACATCCCTAACCCAAATACTCAGTACTTTCTGAAGTTACCTATTACTGTTTACTGAAAAGCATGTGAACTTGGTATATGTATATTGTAACAGTGCAGTGACACAAGTATAAATCTATAACAATAAAATATTGTGATACCGTGAGCAGTTCAAAATGGAGAAAACATCCTCTGGAGAGTTTCACTGAAATAAAGGAAGTGTTTGAGTTAACATGCACATTTGCTTAAGTTAAGGAAAGAAGAACTTCACAAGTTGATAACACAAAGCTTTAGTCTTTTTAAGAACTTCATAAACATGAAAAACAATCAGAACGAATAATGGCAGATTTGTTGCTCTACAGGACAACTAAAATAAAATAAAATAAATAAATAAATAAAGCATCATGCCAAACCAGCAATAAGGTGATTAAACAAAGTTTTCAGGAAAAGTGTCTTATACTGGAATTTATACTGGTTATAATGGTGAAACCAAATTTATGTTTAGGCTACTACAGAAATCTCATCTCATCTCATCTTCTTCCGCTTATCCGGGGCCGGGTCGCGGGGGAAGCAGCTTAAGTAGAGATGCCCAGACTTCCCTCTCCCTAGACACCTCCTCCAGCTCTTCCGGGGGAACACCGAGGCGTTCCCAGGCCAGCCGAGAGACATAGTCCCTCCAACGTGTCCTGGGTCTTCCCCGGGGCCTCCGCCCGGTGGGACATGTCCGGAAAACCTCCC
>OMLM01009396.1:86100-98586 GCA_900302695.1 Helostoma temminkii
GGCCGGGTCCCATGGGAAAGATCCCGGCCACCAGGCGCTCGCCTACGTGCCCCAACCCCGGGCCTGGCTCCAGGGTGGGGCCCCGGTGACGCCAATCCGGGCGACGTAACGGTCCTTGATTTTTTGTTTGTCATAAGGAGTTTGTGAACTGCTCTTAGTCTGGCCCGTCGCCTAGGACCTGTTTGCCTTGGGAGACCCTACCAGGGGCTTAAGCCCCCGGCAACATAGCTCCTAGGGTCATTCGGACACGCAAACCCCTCCACCACAATAAGGTGGCAGTTCGAGGAGAGGTACTACAGAAATAAAAAAATTAAGTCAGTTTAAACATAGATTTACTGTAAATTCTTGTCTAAGGTCAGATTGAACTGAATGATGGGAATATGACACTGAGTGCAGGGTTTCTGTGATCAGAATCATATTATTTGATTAACATTTGAAAGGTTGAGACAGTTCAAACTAATGAAATTGAAATACATCATCTGTCACATGAGGAAAACAGGAATTACCCTTTGCACAGGGGCCTTGTAGAAGTTTTAGTTAGAATCTAGATTTGGCACTTCCTCTATCTTCACTCCTGCCAAGACTGTCTGTGTTCAGTCTGTAATCAGGAGGAAGAGTCTGGAGTGCCTTTCCTGTTGACATAGCTTCCATTAAGAATATGAGTTCATGTAGATACTTAAGCTTAATTTCCCTCTGTTGTTCTTTTTTTAATTTATTTACTAACAAGTTATGTTTGCATGTACTTATATATAGATATTTCATTTTTTTTCTTTTTGTCTCTGTAGATACGAGTATCACTGGGCTGATGGCACCAATATTAAGAAGCCTATCAAATGCTCTGCACCCAAGTACATTGACTACCTGATGACTTGGGTACAGGATCAGCTGGACGATGAGACACTTTTTCCCTCCAAGATTGGTGAGCTTTTATTCTTGCTGATAAGTACTTTTTCTTTTAAAGCATTTTGACAAACTAAATTTCACTTCAAGCGTTTTATAAAGTTATTGGCAACGGTTTTATTTTTGTAAGATGTAATCACTCGTTCAAATGCAGCCAAGAAAAAGACAAAGTCAGACTAAATAGGGTGTAGTCACATTGTTGTCCAGCAAACAAAGCAACTGCCTACACCTGTTTTTATTTAGTTTGGTACAGTTTTCCTAGAGTCAGAGTTTACAGATTTCTTTTCTCTAACATGTATGCTTTAAGCATGTTCATATTGTGTCCCATCTCTTATGTGACTGTATACCACTCTACATACAACACTGTTTATATATAGTCATCACATTTTAAAACAATAAAGCAACTAAAGTTAATCCAGCGATCATAGAGACGCAGACAAGCAAAGCTATGTAAAACTGGGTTTTCTATATAACTCAATCATCTAAAGTACCTTTAGATGATCTTGTTGTGATTGTGACTCTATATAAATCAGCTGAAATTAATTTAATTATTATTGGCTGTCCCGAGACAGTCACCTGATTTTAGTCAAACTAATTGCGTATTTCACATGCTGCAGACCAGACTGAAAGCAAAAAACCTCATGATAAAAGCGAGTGAAGGTAACTGCAGGGCAGGCCTGATAGAGCATCACCAGGGAAGATACCAAGTGTTGCTTTCTGTGCCTGCCTCATGTCAGACTCAACATTTGTGCTGCGTTGAGTCCTAAATTTCATTTATTAAGTCTAAAGTATTTCCTACAAAATGTAAGTTTGACTTGATTTCTATTGTGTATAATTTAGATTTTTAACTTTGCAGGAAGAAAGTTATATTTCTGCTGCCATCTATTATGACACTAGAAAGTTAATTAGGCAAATAAACCGAAGTTTCACTGTGATGTCGAAGAAATAGTGGAAGTTGAAACAGCACATACTCTTCTTTTGACGTAAGCACTTTTCGTCACCTTTTGCCCACAGGAGTTCCCTTTCCCAAGAACTTTATGTCTGTGGCCAAAACCATCCTGAAGCGTCTGTTCAGGGTTTATGCTCACATTTATCACCAACATTTTGACTCTGTGATGCAGCTGCAGGAGGAGGCCCACCTCAACACCTCCTTCAAGCACTTCATTTTCTTTGTTCAGGTAAGGTTATCTTATTATTATTATTATTATTATTATTATCATTCAGTCAGTACTGTAATCCATATATGCTCTGACAAATGTAGGTGTTGCTTTAAAAAAAGTCTAAAGTAAATTTTTTGTTGCTCTTGCAATCTGTCAGCTGAAATATAAAATACAATTTCTGGGGTCTGGTCTGAATTAAAACAGTCTTTCTTTAACAAGACAGCTGCAATCTTTTGTATGATGTACATTCACTGTGCACACCAGCCACACCAAGAACTAGACTTTAATAGTTTGCTGCTTATTGATTGGTCTTGAAGCCGCAGATCTGACTCTGAAGAGAGACCTTTGGCACCAATGCTACTTTTGCTATAGCAGCTCAAAGCTGAAATGAAGCAACTGCTGTGCTTAAGATAAAAAGAGGATGTGGTAGTTAATCTCTTGTTTCGTACACTGTATATAACACCCTGTATTCCCAGGCCTTATTGATTCCAGTTGTTATGCAAACATTGTGGCTGTCCAACAGTCCTGTCATGTGTCAGTCTATGTGAATCTTTTCTGTAACTCTAACTCTAAATTATTTGAACAAATGGATGAGCCCAACAGGTTAATAGGTTTGAAAATGAGCTTGAGTGAATTTAACATGTGGTTAGGGATTAGAATTTTAAGCTAAAATGTTAATCAGTATTATTTGAACAGTCTCCAAAATGTTGTTACTGTAAGCAAGTTATTGTGAAACAAAAAAAAAGTTGTTGAGAGTCCAAGTTCAGATGCTTGGCTAGTGCCATATTGCTAACATGTACACATACTGTGACTGTACCTGTAAGGCCTCCAGTGTTCTGCCGTTACAGTCTTAAGAACAGCCTTTATTCCATTCACGCTCTCCATCCGTCTGTAGTCTGTTCAACATTTGTCAAACCACTCGCATGCATTGACATAATGCAGTTTATCCAGTCACGCTATCACTATTTATATTGTTTGTATTTGGCGCTGTAGTAAAATTATGTACTGACTATGTTATTGTGTTATTTACTAGCGCTGTTAAAAGCAAGGGAAAACAGTGGTTCTTTGTTTTTAAGGAAAAAACCATAGCCCAGATAGGGCTATAACATTTGGCAAAAAAAATGATTGTGGATAACATTGCGATGTAATAAACAATACAATGAGATCAGCCAAAATACCAACATTTATAATATAATGTAAAAACTCAGTGTTTTGAGAAAATAAAGCCTAATTTAACTTAAGTTTAATAAAATCAAATTAAACGGGGCTAAATTCAAATTCAACTGGGCCAAAGTATTGGTCGTTTGAGCTCATTCACGTTTCATCGTGGCTCACAGTGAACACAGACAGTGAAGGACACATCACTGACACATTTAAGTGACTCACTTCAGTGTTTCTTCTAGGTTTACAGCATTGGGGGGGCGCCGCCACCACAGGGGGCCGGGAGCCGTCAATGTATTTGCGACTTGTCATTTACATTAATGGTGAACATATCGTCATTATGTTGATACAAAACGTAATCCAGTTGCTATTACATTCCTTATAAAACATAAGCAAAGTTGCAGTTTTGTTGTACAGGAACATCATTTTTAGCAGACAGGGTTGGCTCACCTGTGCGTGCGTGCACGTGTCTGTGCGTGCACGTGTCTGTGTGTGAGCTCGCATCTAGGGGAACTCCGCTGTGCGCAATACAAAGAGTGGAGGAGAAATGACAGGCCATCATGTAAATAAGATAAATAACATCAGCCTATTTAGTTTGGTTAATAAAAGAACAAGGTATAGACCTGTTCTATAGGAAAGGTAACATTAACTGACTGCTGTTGTGATCTGGCACTATGTAGTAAATAAAATTAAATAAATTAACCTCACTTTCTAGGTAGGGTGGGGGGTGCTGTTGGCGGGCGCAGAGCCCCGCTAATATAATGGTAGGGGAAACGCTGCACTTTACGCAAAGTAGGTCATGTCTGGCCAAATAGTTGCTATGTCACTGGTTGCATTAATAAACACATCTAGTAATTCGGCAACTTAATTGTCAACACACCCCTTTTTTATTTAATGAAATTGCAGTCTTTTGCAGTTATGTAATCCCACAGTATGACATTGCAACATGATTAGATTAATGATTAGATTAATCATGCAGCACTAGTCACATGAAGCGTTACATTTTTAAGTCATTGTCATTTCTGGCACATGTGATGTGATATATAATTTTGATGTCAAGTGTCTAGCTATCCTAACATGTTGTAGGTTATTAACATTGAATGTCAAATATTTCATTTGTATACAAAAGGGCTTTGTTAAAAATATGAACAGCTCTATGTAAGCAATCTAATTGTTTTGTTTTTTTCTCTTCTAGGAATTCAACCTTATCGACAGGAGAGAGCTTGCTCCCCTGCAGGACTTGATCGAGAAGCTTGGATCCAAGGACAGATAGACGTTTCATCACACATCTCTTTTTTTCTTTGTCTGTCTGTTGTGATCTTTGCTTTGTCTCTGACTTCTAGTCTCAAGTCTTACAATCTGTGCCTTCTTCTTTTCATTTCCTGGATGTTACTGTACTTTTTCTTTCATTCCTTTTGTTTTTTGTACATTTTACTACTCTAGATACTTTAGATATACATAGTGTAGTAAAATATTTTTCACAGACCTGTGGTAAATGACTGTATAAGAGCAACCTATTGAATTTTGTATTGGACCAAGGACATTTGGAAATCAAAGTGAAACCTATTTTTTTCCTTGGTGTTTAGTGTTTTGATTAGTTGAAAAAATCTAGTTGTTGATAGACAATTTTGTTACTTTTTAGTTGTTTTAATTTTATCGGCTGACAAAATATCACAGTTTCAGATTTTTATATGTCTGTCATTAAATTGCAGTGGGGAGTAAGAAATCTACAGACATGAAGCAGGTCTTGGGTGGGCTATTCATTTGTGAACTGATATAAGTACATGAAAGGTCTGTTCGGTTTAAATGGGGCAAGCACAAAAATGCACCAGTATATAGTATATAGCTTTTTGCCACATGTGCATCTGATATCTCACATATTTAAATGTGCTGCCTATCGACATGCTTTCTCTTAGAAAAGATGCCCAAAAGCTCTTTTAATTTGGTCATGCAATACTGTGTTTTGCACATTTTTGGCTAATTTCTTATTAAAATGCAAGATAAAGTGCTTATAGTGATGCTTTAAAACTGTTAGTTATTATTAGCCACTTAAAACTTGTATAATGATAAAGGAGTTTTATAGTAGAAATCATCCTATCAACAGCATAAATAGTTAAATGTGAATTTTACTTGTACTGTCATTTTAGTTCATTTCTGTGGTGCCGATTTATTGTGGAACTCATGTTCATACATGTTTGTTCTTTCAATGCTGGTACTTTTTTTTTTTTTTTACTAAATATTTTCCCCTTGATAGGAAAATAGACCGACAACTGTTGCACCTGTGCATGACAAGGAAGAGTAACCTCAGATGTATGTAGTTTTGATAGAAGTCTTTATTAATCTTGGTGCATGTTTGCTTGTCATGGTCATTTCCTGTGCTTAACTCTGGCTACAACAGCAGGGCTGTACAGCCATCATTTTAAAAAACTGATGCAGCTATTCTTCCTGATGATATTTTCTTTGGCAACATTTGATCATGGGAACCGGTCCTTAACCCATGTCATGTTGGACCTAAATTAATATCAGACAATCATGTAGCTAAGAGCTGTTTGAAACAGATAAAACTAGAAACAAACCGGTGTGATTAGGTGCAGCTGAGTGCTCAATTTGCAAGTTAAAGTTTTCATGAAAGACTGTTTTACAAACTGAAAGCTTTTAAACAATGTTTAATACTTTTTAACTGCAGTGTTTCCAATTAGGCCATTAAGTTGCTTGGTTAAAAAAACAAAACAAGCCAACATCCATTAAGTTAATCATCTATGGACACATCAGTATATTTTGCAATGCAGTTTCTTAAAATATTTAAATTCAAGTCCTTTCTTTCCGTCTTGTTACATTTTTTTATGTATACCTTTTTTGCCACAATCGTGCTTGAAAATTTTAGCATGGAGTTACATTTCATTTTACATTGTAAGATAAGTTGAAAAAGGGCTTCGAACATTCAAAACATTTTTATATATTTACAGTGGTCCAGTCATCTGGTGTCATTTTGAATGGGAAGAGGTGTGAGGATGTATCTGCTGTGTTCCAACATTTGCTGTAAATAAAATCTGTTTTATCTGAACAAAACAGTGCCTTAATACAGTGAAAATGTCTGATATACCAGTATTCACAGATAAAAAAAAAAACCTCAATAAATACCGAAAGGACAATGCTGTGTCCTCTGTCCATTTTTATTTTTTTGCCTCCAGCCCTTGATATCCAGGGCAGTTTTTTGGTTGACTGTCTGTACCCAATTCTTATGAATGTGAATGTTAAGGAACTTTTGGAAGCAATTCACACTTCATTTTCACCCAGTTCTTTTAGGCCATTCTTGTTATGTATGAAGAACTCATTTTCTTCAAATTTGGCACAAACATTGCAGTTGGAATCAATGATGAACTGATTAGATTTTGGTAGCCAAAGGTCAAGGTTGTAGAAACCTCACCTTAATCCAATCTTTGTCAACTAATATGTCAGAAATGCTGTGATGAAATTCTTCAAATTTGCAGAAACTGTCCTCCTGGACTCTGTGATGACCTGTTTACATTTTGGTGGCCAAAGGTCAAGGTCACTGTCACTATCAGGAATGTTTTGGGGGAGTTTAAAATGTGACACAAAATTGACAACTGTCAGACTTGGTTATGAACCGATACTGTTTTGATGGTCAAAGGTCAAGGTCACAATGACTTAACTTTCTTGTGGTCCATTCTTGTGAATGCAATATTTAAGAAAGATTGTCCACTCCAAGTGGTCACCTGGAGTCGAGATAATGTGCTAGGCTAGCATGCCAATTAGCATGCTAACACACTTGGCCTGGTTTGGACAAAACATGGGACATGATACATTATGTTAACATATGATATCAGTACTCCTCCTCCACATTTGTTATAGCCTATTCCTGAGCTAGTGTAGCTGAAATAGCCAACTGACATGCTCTACAAAAGGACTGGACTGCAACTGTACACGAGTAGTTGATGTTAATGATAAAAACATATCAAATGGGGGATTTGAAAAAGCATAACATTTGATAATTCTGTGATGATTATTATGTTTTAAATGATGGCATCTTCACACAGACAAGGTGTAAAGATAAAACCTAGTTCACCCGATTTTAGCTCTGATTCCCAGTCAGTGGCCAATTGAATGCCATGTGTGAAGGTTAGGAAATTACAGCCAAGAAAACACAATGCCAAGAGGGAAAGACATAAGCACTGGAATTAGAGAAGCAATTGTTGGTGCCCATGGAAAGGGTTATAAAACCATTTCCAAACGATTTGGAGTCCAACCTTCTACAGTGAGAAACATTATTCACAAGTGGAAAGCATTCAGGACAGTTGCCAGTCTTCCCAAGAGTGGATGTCCCGGGACAGTCACCCCAAGGTCAGACTGTGCAAAGCATTAAAGGAATACAAAAACACCCAAGAGACCATTCAGGTCTCATTGGGCATGTAAAATTTTGAAGTCTATGACAACACAGAAGAAGACATAACAAGTACAGTTTGTTTGGAAGGGTTACCAGCAGAAAGCGTCTACTGTCCAAAAACATGAAAGAACAAGTGAAGCTCACAAAACTGCATATGAACAAACCACAGTACTTCTGGACAGATGAGACCAAAGTGGTGTTGTTTGCCCTTAATGCCATATTTGGTGAAAACCAAAGACAGCATAGCACAAATGCCTTATATCCACTGTCAAGCACAGTGATGGAGGGGTGGTGATTTGGCTTCATTTTGCAGCCACAGGACCTGAGCACCTTGCAGTCATCGAGTCGACCACGAAACTGGGTCATGTAACCGGACAGTAATTAAAGGCACACCACTTGTACTGATTATTACAATCAGACAATTTAATTGTGTAAACGTAAAAATACCACGATGTATATTTAAAAAAAAAAGCCTAAAAATAACTGTACTAAAAGTACCCCCCCCCCACACACACACGCACTCTCTTTTTTGCAAACCCACGGTATTTGTTCAACCAATCAGGTGCGAGGTTTTGATATGGGTCATTTTGCCCTGGGTAGGGACTTGCAACTACCCTTAACCCCAACATGTATGCACATTACAGTTCCAAACTACTATCTTATGTAGGGCAGTCTATGTAGGTATTATGCCCTACAGTATTACGATAGGGTTTGATTTGAATGTGTCAGTATCAAAGAAAGCACAAGGAAATACGTAGTCAGCCTGGGAGACTCTACTTAGGGCACATATTTTCTAATGACGGGGCAACAAGGAAACAACGAACTGTTTTGTAGCTACCACCAAATAGTTAGCTAGCGTTGGCTGACGGTGTGAGTTTCGTTATGATTATATATTCAGAGGTGAATTACCTGACGAACATCCATCCCAAAACGACTGCCTTGATCGGGCGACAGAAGCCTCCAAACTCGACACCGTCTTCTTGGTGTTGTAGCTAGTATCACCAAAAAGATTAGTCAAAGTTATTTGTGCGTTCGTTGATGTGTATTTAATGCTAAGCTACATAGCTAGCTGAAGCCAATACAGGTAATTTGCCCAATTGTCCAACTTTTCCGAGATGGTTGTTGATTACGTTGAGTTTGACGGGTAGTCTCCTCGGCAATCCAGGGCATCGTTGTCAGCTAGCATTAGCTACCTGCTTGGAAACACTGGGTGAGCAAACTGTTGATTTTGCTAATGACAGTGGTCGATGACATTACCAGTATCTTTATGTTAGCCTCGATTATTCAGAGGGCTGTTTTTGTATGAACTATGCTGGTGGACGTTGAGTTAAAATTGACACAGAGTTACCACTTTTTAAAACTAATCGATCGCAGATTCCATTTTGTGTTTGACTGGGAATGACGCACGTTTACCTGTTAGAAAAATGAGACCTAGCTAGGATAAGTGACACTGACATGCTAGTCAAACTGCTTTGTGTCATTAAATAACGTTAAACTTTGTCGACAGGGTTTGGTAAAACCATGGCAGATGAAAATACACAGTTCTGTGGCAATTGGTAAGTATGAAAGGATACATTAAGTAATCGGTAAATAATCAGCAAATTTGATATGACAGTGATAAAAATTATTCTTGGTTTTGTTTACAGCAAACATGACATTCCAGATGCCAATTTTACAACCCATGAGATCCACTGTCAAAGAAACATCGCACTGTGTGATGTGTGCCAGGAGCCGGTGCCCCGGTCAGACCTGCAGGAGCACAAGCAGCAGGAGCACACACAGGTAAAATCTCAACAGCAGTACTGGAGACTTAACATCATGTCAAGCTATAATATTATAACTATCAGCAATAGATAGTGTTTTTATTGGTTTGTCAAATGTTATGTATGTAGTCAAGGACAACAAATAGCAAAGATAATACTTTAATGATGACCAGTGGGGAAATACACTTGTTACATCAACATGAGAAGCAACATGAAGGCAAGTACAAGGACAAGCGATTAAACTGAATCATTATTGAGATGGTGCACACTTGTTGTTGTACAGTCTAATGCCAGTGTTAGTAGACATTAGACATGAGTTGTTATTCATTGTTATATTATCCCAAGTTCAGAAACCAGTAAACTGGATTAAAACATGTGACTTTTGTGGTTTTTATGTCTTAAGATCAGAAATCCAGTTTTTATAGTCTTAGTTCAAAAAAACACTAACTTATTAAATGTACATTTTATTTTAAAATACAAGTACATGTATATAGACTCTAGAGTAGATATATTCTGAACATTAGATACTAATATGTTTGTCATTCTCATGTTGTGTGTATTTACTTATATACAGGCTGTTGTAGCCTTGGTGTCAATAATATAGTAAATAATAACTATATAACTCATAATAATATATACTGAGATTATCAGTGACCTCAAATTCTCACCTCACCTCAAAGGAAATGACTAACAAGTGTCTAATGCCTAATGACTAATGCCAAACTGTGGCCAGATGATTGTAACGTCTTTTTCATTTTAGATTACATGCAAGTGTGGTTTGAAGATTGAGAAGAATAACATTGATGCTCATCAGGTATTTCTGAAGAATATTTCCCTCTAATATTTAATAATCTCCATTAAGTCCTCTAAATAAATGTCTTCATTATTGTTGTCTCTTGCAGAGTTCTGAATGTTCTCTGCGGCTGATCGCATGCCAATACTGTGAACTAGAGCTTGCTTTCAGTCAGTCTAAAGAGCATGAGGAATACTGTGGTACACGCACTGAGGTGTGCCCACACTGCAAGTGCAATGTAATGTTGAGGGAACGAGCTGTGCATCCAGCTTTATGTGGAAGCCTCACACTGCCACAAGAGAGGAACAACAGCAGGATGAGTCATAGTGCAGTAGAGCCACAGGCTCCAGATGGATGGTTTGAAGCTCACTCTATCCGAAATGTCATAAGAGCTCAAGAAAGAGGCCCCAAGAATAATAACATCACTGCTGCAGAACAACAGGCCTTTTCACAGGGATTTGATCCTGAAGTTTACAACTCTGTAAGGGCACGTCAAGGCTCAGGGGACTGGAAGAACACTGCACAGAGGAATACAACATTTAGTCATTGTGAGTTTATTACTAAACTATTATTATTATTATTACATTTCCTTTGGGGGACAAAATGCCAAACAAGCAAAAATGTTTGCAAAAAATGTATCCATGTTGCTTTAAATAATTGTAATGGCAGTTCAGAGTTTCCATGTGGTGTTTTCTTGTACACACACAAACGTTATGTTTTAAATCCATCGTTAGCAAAATGTTCCATCAGGGACCCACTAGTAAAAATATTGTTCCATAGCACTATAACCACTGAACTCCTCCAAATTACTTCCAGTTTGCTCAACTAAATTTTTACATCTTGTCTGTAGAGTCTTTAACCTTACTTTAACCTTATGTAAGGCAATCTTTATGTATCCGTTTGTCTTTCAGTCCTAGGCCATAGTGATTTTCTGAATAGCAGCAGTGCATGGCCACAGGGTAGTTACACTCAGGATGAGGATTCGTCAGGCCTGGACTACATGTTGGCTCTCAGCCTGCAAAGTGATGGAGAAACAGAGGCTAGATGTGTGGACGGAAACCTGTGGAGTAATATTTGGGATCAGAAGGTTGAGAAGACTTCTAACACATCTGTAAACTCTCTGACGTCTTCAACCAACAACAACTACCAACAATCCACTGGAGGGACAGGCATAAGCGCAGCCCTGGATCATGATCAAACAGGTGATTTAGTGTTGATTAAAAAATGATCAAATAGTCGAAAAGTTATTGTGTTTTCGGTTTAATGATTTAAAATCTTTTTATAGATATCATGCTGCCTTGTGAGTTTTGTGAAGAACTCTTTCCAGAAGAGGACCTAATTTTGCATCAGGTTTGGGATGTAATTTTAATATTTGCATGGAAATTAGCCTAATAAAGAGCTTTTCGCAGCATAGACTGGAGGAATCTCTGCTTTGAGAAATTATTGCCGATTTAGACTTTACAAATTTTCATTGTCACATAGAGTTCAGACCAAGGGACCAAAGGTGATTGTTTCCAGTCTTCCATTCATTGTAATGTATTTTTAAAGATGGCCTGTCACCAAAAGCTTGTATTTAGAGGTGTGCAGTTCATTATTTGTTCCTTGTTTTTATATCATCTGGTGTGTTTTGTCATTTCTCTAAAACATGTCAACAGACTGCCCTCCTACACACCAGGATGTATGAAAAATGTAATGAGTGTAAATGCTAAGATACAGTCAGATTTGCATACCTTATCTTTGTTTCAGAAATTTCCCAGTCTAGTTACAGCCTTTGATGTTTAAATACATCACTCTCATCTCTATCTAGTATGTAGACAGTGACTTGATGTAAGCAGTATTAAGACAGATTTCAATCTTTTGTTTACTTTTTTCTTTGTTTCAGACTGGGTGCAGCCCTGCCTCTGCCTTTGCCTCTTTCAGTAAGCAGCCTTCATCTCCACCCAAAGAGGACAGGATGAGGAGGAATGCTTCAGGGCTTGTGCACAGTCTTCCTAACACACTTGCGTCCAACATCCCCACTTTTCCTCGCTCAGTCTCCCCATCCTCCTACAGTCCTCCAGCCAGTCCACTAGAGGGCGATGTTGTCATTCCATGTGAATTCTGTGGTGTTGCGTTAGAGGAGGCTGTGGTCTTTCACCATCAGGTATGCTACCAAGTCATATTAAAACTATTTACTCCGCTACATTTACTTAAGTAACTTGTTGAAAAAATTGTTTTTCTAAGAGTAGTTGTACTGCACCATACTTTACTTTTACTTGAGTAGCTTTGTGAAGAAGAAACGCTCTTACTCCACTACATTGGGCT
>OMLM01009396.1:98606-120365 GCA_900302695.1 Helostoma temminkii
CTTTTTTTTTTTTTTTTAACTTTATGTTGTGAAAAAGTGAGATTTGGAAATGTATGTTTCTTGTGCCTTAATTTGTTATTTTGCAAAGATGTTATTTATTTTTTATCATTTTTTATTTTATTTTTTGAAAGTACCAGAATTTGCACATTATTTTATGTTTTTGTCTGATTACAGACAAATTATTCAGTACTTCACTAGTCTTTTCACCAAATACTTTTTTACTGTTGTTTGAGTCATTTTATTCTGAAGTAACCACTCTTTTTGAGTAAATCTTTTGGCTACTCTATGCACCTCTGCTTTAATTTTATTTAAAAATGTTATATATATAAATGATAACAAATAAATCTTTTTGATAATCTCAATTGAAGCACAGCATCCAGATAATTTCTCATATGTTCTTTTTTCCCCATGTTTCATTATATTTTATTGTTTGTGTTTTTACTTCTAGGACAAATGTGATATGCGTCCTCAGACTGCGCATCTTCTTAATAATATAACTAAATCAAATATCAAAGAAACACTGAGCCCTGCTGAAGATATCTTTGGGCAGATTTCTCCAGATCGTCATAGGAAAATAAAACACCAAGGTAATGTTTAAAATGTATTCACAATATAAAAAAATAAAAATCAGATAATAACAAGTAAATAATAGAAAATGTACAGAAATTAGCATACAGTTCTGGTTTATTTATTTTGTGGCACAACCATACGTAATGTGACCTATGGTGAAAAGTGTCCTCTTGCAGCTGGAAATAAGTTCTCAATGTGCAAGAAAAAAATATGAAAAATAAATTGCTACTTGCATGGCTTCAGATCTGGTTTTTTATAAACAATACTAAAAATGAACAAATTAATTGACAAAAACATTGGCTGCTTAAGTTGGAAAACCTTATATTGAAAGATGTGTGCTATATTTCAAGTCTTATTTGTGAATCTGCTATACTGTGTCTATTGTGTGTGTGTATGTTGATATGTAGAGGACTTTTCATTTGCTCACTGGATCTGTGTTTATTTACGCCTGTTCTGTGTCTGGTTCCATGTGTAGCTGACGTCTTGGATCAGGACTTTGCATTTGGCAGAGAGGCAGCACCAGGACACAACCTAAGGGACTGGCAGAGAGACTTTACTGGGCTAGCAGGTCAAAGGAAGATGCCCAGCTATGATGCTTCTGTTCAAAACAGACCTCAGCAGGGCAGCGAAGCAGAAGGGGCTCGTTCTGAGTCTTTCTGTGACAAATCAGGCTCTGCATCTTTAAAAGGGTAAAAACAATCATCATCTCAATTAAAATCTTTAAATTTCACAGGAATTACTACAGTACTACCTGCCCAGTGTTTTATAGAGTATATTGATAATGTTCTGTTTGTCCACCAGACCACATCTACCAGAAAATAAAGAAGTGAGAGGGAACAGAAGGAACCCAGTGACAAAGGTCCACTGAATAATTATATGAAATATTATTGTTTTGTTATTAGACAGTAATAAATGCATGCATCATTCATACGTAGTCGCAGTTGAAATATGACATAACCTCTGTACATTCATGCTGCCAAGGTGAGAATACATAGAAGTGTTGGCTCAGACACAGCAGCTTGTCTAAGTGGTGTTTGTTGTTAACTGGTTTATTTTTGATTTGCAGCTGCCTAAGAAGCAGAATGAAGATCAGCAGGAAGAGTGAGAGCAGGGACATTTGGAGAAATAACAAAACCAAATCTTCTACTCTGCTTTTCATTTATCTTTTTGCACACTTTTTAAAATGAAAAATACCTGATAAGTGCCTGTGTGAGTACTAGTATGTTAAAGTTTATGTTGATGATTTCTGTAATTTGGTTTTCATACATACTGTTCTTTATTTCAGTTTTTAAAGTTTGTATGCCTAACATATGGCCTTAACAGATGAATTATAACATTGATTTTATTCACGCTGGATTTTGTACTGTACAAGTTATATAGTGACAGTATCAAACAGCCTTTGTTAGTGTGCATTAATCTTTACTTTGTTACTGCAGCTAAGCGCAGTTGTGTTTTCAGCCCTGTTCACCAGGCTGTGTCTCAATGTTCCTGCTAATTTCTCCATCTTTATGTAACCTAAAGCACTTTGATAGATTATTTTGTTAAAAGGAAAAAAAAAAAGGGCTTGAAGAACACATTCGATAATTTTATGGATATTTGACCACAAAATTATTAACCGTATTACTGATTATTTGTCTTTTTATAATGTTAAACATTTGTCATTATTACTTTTCGGTGATATTTTAAAATAATATCTATAGAACTATATACACGGCCTTATGATACGATTGCTTTTGAAGCTGTGTCTCCTGTTCAGTATTATTTCAAGTAGTATGAAAATGTCATGTATTGTTCCTCCAAATAGGATTTAAGGTCACTAAGATATATGTTGTGTGTAACATAGGATCCACTATAGAAATACGTACAGAATAGGCAATATTGTGAAACATATGGTTGAATATATAGTAACTTTTCCTTATTAATATCTGTTCAGTCTGTTAATGGAGCAGCAAATAAGTGAAATCGCCTGGTGTGGCCTTCAGATGGACTTAAATACACGTTGGAACATGACTAAACAACCATCTAGATGCTCTTTGTCTTGTGTGGTTATAAAATGTTTCACTGAAGACATTCAAACCCTGGAAATAAATAATCAAATATTTGTCTTTTTTTTTGCCAGGTGACTTGATGAACTTCTCCTTTTCTATTGTTTGCCACATGTGATATTTACACCAGAATGTTTTGCTGTGATTATTAAAACTTTAAATTAATAAACTTTTAGCAGTTTTTCTGTTAACCGCATCACAGTCTGCAACTTCGTTCATGTTGAGGTTTACTAGTCAGTAAAATATGATTCTTATAGAGGTTTCTATTAATTACACTACAGAATGAGAAAGAAAAACATCTGTTGTTCAAATATAATCTAGTCGCCAGGTTGTTGGTAACTTTGCAATAATACTGATGAGAATAAACCAACAGAGCAGCAGCCAGACAGTGAAACTATGACCTGAAAGTGACTAAAGCAGCAGCGTTTGTATTGATATGATCATGTGAAAAGAGCTGCCTAATCAATATAGCAATATTAATCTAGGTTTCTCACTATTATTCTGATTGTAGCTGCTTGTTTCACAGGTCCATTGTTTCTGTTGTGTCTTTAGGCTCTTGCCATATAACACACTGCAGTCATTCTTGTTTGTAATGACAGAGATGAATGTCTAGCGTAAGCAATCATTTTGTGTAAAATTAAAGTTTATCTCACCACAGACAGGGAATTTTCTACTACAAAGACTTTAGCTTTAGAGGAAACCCACTTTATGTGACTGACTCTCGGTCCAGACTCTTGTTAGGTTCAGATAAACCTCTGAAAACATGTTTGCATGAATCGTAAAGTTGTGTTAATAGTCGGTATGAAGGACAGGAACGATTTCAGCAAGCAGGAGGTTGATGAGCACCTTGTTGTTTTTTAAAAACACACTGGAAAAATAGTGAACCTGTCCTTAGGGGATTATCTTGCCTCCAGTTCCCACACGCAGGTCGCACTAATCACCCCCCATACATGAACGCTGTTTTGCGTCTTTCCGCAGCGCGGCGCGCTTTGAATGATCTGCGGGAGAAGCCGGGAGCAGAGAGGAGGAGTTTACCTTTCAGTGGGAAATCCTCTGTTCAAAAAGCTGCCAACGGCTCCAAGCAGCAGTGTGCGGGCCTGTTTCTGCTTTCACTGCGCTTCAACACACGATAAAAGAGGACCGAGGTATGATCTCCAGAGGGGCATGAGTTTACTGTCGCTGACTGAAGTTTCAGACTGTAACTCCGCTGAAGACTGAGACAGACTGCAGTGAAAAAATAAAAACAGAAAGAAGACACCACATCACATTACAAGTCGTGCAGGTGGTTCACGTTGTTGACCGGGGAGCTAAATCACAGCAGGACTCCAGCTCTTCTGTCCTGACCTGACAGCAACCACTGAAATGTCTGTGGAGAGTTACTCGGCGCTGGATGAGTCTTCTCTCCGGGCCTTGGTGAGTAGATGATGCTCTGAGCCACTGAAAGTGAGCCGCTGTGCGGTTATTGCCACCTGTCTGGGAAACACAAGGGAGGTTTTAATAGCATTTCCTGCCCCGCTCACTTTTGAATGTAATCATTATGGATTATAGGTGTCAGTTTCTCCGAGGAAATGTCATGTTAATTTATGTCCTTTGTGCCATTATTAGTGTGGATTTGTTACCACACAGTGTTATGCAGCATTAAATCTTGATTCATACAACTTTTTCAAAACTTCATGACACCACACACTAGAAAAAAAAAATCAATAAAATGATGTTCATATTCATACAGTGCTTATGAATGTTTCTTTGGAACTGTCCTTGTCCTTTTAATAATTCATACAGGATGTGCCCTGTAATATAGATAACTGTGACAGATGGTCTGCGTGCATGCAGTGCCATGTGTGCTGCTGTAAATCCACAGTGTGGAGGTGAATTTCCAAGAGACCTTTAGCAACTATACTGAATTCAATGTTTATATTATTATAGCTTTGGGTCTGAAGAATTGTGATGAGCATCTTTTCCCAGTTTTATGAAATTTCATAAACTGTTGATAAAGAGAAAATGATTGGTGTTAAGAACATTGATATTTGTTTTGTGATTTGCTATGTCTGACTATTAGAAGTCAGGTGAGTATTGAGTTTTCAGTGTGTTACTATTGAAGCTGTAGCTAAAAAGCTTTTGTGTATTTACGTATTCACTAAAATAATTTGTTAATTAGTTTTTATCTGCATAATGTGACTGTAAATTTTAAATGTCTGCCTTCTGTGCTGGTGATTAGGAAAAAAAGGGGAATTTTACTTATTTATGACATGAAATGATGATCCAGTAAGATCAAAAAATAGTTGAGGAGCGGAGAATTCCTTCATGATGACACACAGTAGTTGTATATATTTGTCCTACTTCACTTTTCGATGATTCACATAGCGTTTCAACCAACAGGCATCATGTCATAAATGTGACAGCTAATCATTACTGATACGTAAATGAAGACTCCTGGTTCACAGCCACATTAGTCATGCCATAATTATTTCCTGGGGCAGTGGAGCTGAAACATTAGTCTGTCTCACACATATCATGACACCTGTAACGCAGTTGCATTTACAGGAACAATTGAGTCAGCCTGTCCTTGTCAAGACAGGTACAGTGGGTTGTAATGTAACAATAAACAGTCAAAAGGTTTATGTCTGAAACCAGTGAAAAAGATTTTTACAGTGCAGCCACGATCAATTTGTCACTCAAAGCTAATCATTGATGTTTCTCTTAGCACAGTTGTGGGAGACTGAATATTGATTTTAACATCAGCTTTCTGATATATGAACAGTGATATTGTTGGTATTGGATCAGCTGTCAGGTTAAACTATTCTTCCACTATCCACACTAGTTTATTTGCCCAAAGGGTATTTTAGGAAGAAAAACTCGAGATCAGTAAACCTAACTAGAGAAGACTCTTTACCTTGGACCTAGAAATGGTACACAGTAAATATAATGTTCTGTTGACCTGTACTTAAACTGTACCTGTTATTTCCCAAAGTCTGTTATCGTCTGGCCGAGAGCTAGAGCCGCTTTCTTCTCATAAATCACCTTAAAGGGCAAACTTTTACCATAGGTGACATTATATCGTGGAAAACAGCACTGCAATGAGGAAATAATATTTTCCCGTCGGCATAATAATTTACTTTAGCTTTGATCAGTCACTTTGTTTATTTATAGAGGGACAGAAAGGGAGAAGCAGGATAGACAACTTTAAAAAAATCACTGCAGAATATCATGTCAGATGCATGTTTGCATTAGTAGCACTACTTCGAGCGCAGTTCATTATAATTCGAGACACCAAGCTCTTCTGAATCTTGCTGTGTGGCCTGTGTGCTGCAAGAATTTGCTGTCAAAGTGCTGGTATTGTCCAGGGAGCTGCCGTGTATCATGTAGATACTGGAATTTATTGGGTGCTGTATGTCTTCATATGACACTGTCTCACTTAATCCATTACTGTGCACTGTGAACTTAAAATGCCTCGGCTCCTCCGTGCTGGATTTAGAGAGCAGAGTGTTTACCCCACAGCTCCCCTCCCTCAGATGTCACCACCAGCTTTAAGGTCACTAAAGTCCCACATTTTCACTGATGATGTTTGCGGTGACTCGAGTGTCAGGGTTTTCCACAGCGACCCAAGTTTTAAGGGAAACAAACTCTGATCAAACTTACTGCTCAGAGGAGAAGTTCGTGCAGGGTTGTGGTTGGTTCAACACAGACGTGAATGGAGCCTTTTGTATTTCGTTTTTATGAAATGTAACACCCCATTCTGTGGCGCTTTATATTCAGTAACTATCAAGGAGTTTGTGAATCACAAACCAGGACACTCGTAAAAGATGATGGACAGTTGGCTTAATTAAACTGCTAGTAAAGCTGGTTGGAGGAGCTGCGATTAAACAACAGTTGGATAAAGAACACAAACTCTCAGCTTGTGTACTTAATGAACCAAACAGTCGGAAAGGTCATATGGCCGCTTCTCTAACTCCGCTAATCCCATCTCTACTCTTCTATTCAGAACCCCGGCCTCCCTTTCTGTTACTCCTTTAATCCCCTCCATGGAAACCAGGAAAAGCATTTTTCTTTTCTCTTTGCTACCACAATTATTTAAATATTCACAAAAGTAATCAGTTGGTGTCCCAGTTTCTTTGGGAGAGGAGCTGAGAGGATGTTTGCTGCGGGTCATCTGCCTCAATGGTACTCACAATCTGTGGGCCAGTGGGAGAAAAGCTGTTTCCAACCAAACCACTCCAACCACTGTCATTTAAGAAGATTTTATCAGCTGAGTGTAAGCTAGGAGGATGATAATTATCAGTTGTTACACGCCTGAATCTGCTATGCAGAAATAGTTTTCTGTGTGTCACTATCTTAAACCTGCAGAACGAGATGGGTCTGCAGGTGTATGTTCTTGTGGCACCTGTCTGCTTGAATAATGTTTGACTTGACATTCGTTAGTCACACCATGATCTCCCTTCTAATTATTTCCCAGGTGCCCTGCTTCATAACGCAGAAGGAATCAGCATCTGACGCCTCAGCGCACAAAAGCTCAGTGTTTTTAGAGAATGTTATTGTTTTTCACCACTTGTAATTTCCTAATACAAAAGTCTGTCTTTTCATTTTCCTAATGAACTTGACCACTTGCAGACATTTCTGTCTGTGGCGCCTGCTGGGCTGATTTCACATGCTGGATAATGATTTGTGACTAGTCTTGCCAGCCCTGTGACCGTCTTTCTCCCTGGTGAGCCAGAAGCATTCGCACATGTTTAAAATAGGGCAGTTTTACCCTGTGGTCCAGCCTCAGTGATATATGGGACCCCTGGGCCTTCATTTTATGGCTCTCTGGACCCTTTGTGCGTTGACAAGGCTCAATGGTTACAGTCGGAAAGGAAGAATGGTCTGTTTTGCAGGCTCTCAGTACAGTCCCCAGGTTCTTTGTACCCTCTGGAGACATGGTCCAAAATGTCAGCCTCATCATTAGGAACCAATGAATTATAAAAATTACACCACATTATATAACCGCTGTCTGGGACATTTTTACATATATTGTATGTGGAGTCGGTTTTCATATTATCTTATACTCAAATGTAGGTTATCAGAGGCTAATTTGTTTAAACTATATAGAACAAAATAGGATCTCAACTAATATTCAACACACAGAAAAGCAGAAATACTCACATGATACTTCATGATCATGTGCAGGCATATGGTATGTGACAAGGAAACAACAGGCAGACAACTGGTATTTATTGGCTGTTGTTTGCTTGACACCTGATTGTTTTAAAGTGACAAAAAAAGCGACTTGAGACAAAACTACCACCGAGCTATTGTTACTAAAATTGTTGCGTCTTGTCACCAATGATGAAAAACATTTTTCTTCTTTGCAAAGTTGACTGATGTTGTGGATACAAGCTGTTGCATGTAGCAAATCTTCCTTTGAATACAGCTCCCCCCACTCCTTTCCATAT
Source organism: Helostoma temminkii (assembly GCA_900302695.1). Taxonomy (NCBI): domain Eukaryota; kingdom Metazoa; phylum Chordata; class Actinopteri; order Anabantiformes; family Helostomatidae; genus Helostoma; species Helostoma temminkii. The sequence continues at coordinate 106,651 of OMLM01009396.1, forward strand.
GCTCATACAAAGAGAAGAGTATTTTATGAGTGTTTTATGCTGATAGCACCTGCTGCTTCTGGGTTTATGCTGGCGGTTACTGCCTTCGGCCTCAGTGAATGTTTTTTAAGGCGTTTCTTTCACAACGACCAGAAAAGGTGTTCGGCTCTAAATTACAAGCACAGAGGTCACAGTGCATACTTGATTGTTTTTTTTTCTTTCATCCTCAAAGGTATTCACTCCCTTCACATTTCCACAAAGTATTTCTTCTTGAGTTTTCTTGAGATACTGAAGAAATGAACAGTTCCTCTTCCAGGGCAGATTTCCTCCTTTAATTAGACACATTATGACTTAATGTGTTGCAGTGACAGCATTCAGTCTGTCACAACTACAAATAGATAAGTTGCTGCGTGCAGCCTCTGACAGCAAATATCCAAATATACAGCCAGGCAGCAGTGAGATAAGAAGTTGTTTAATAAAACAGGAAACTTTTGTTACTGGATAGTGCTATTAATAGTCATATTTTGGCTCCGAAAGGATGAGCGGAAAATAATGGTGAACTTTGAGATGATGTACATAAGAAGTACGGCAGAGGCTATTTTTGGTCTGTGGCCTTTAAGGAGTTTGCTGCTGTGGAACAGTAATTCAGGGAAAGTGTGACACAGTTTAGTAGAACTTCAGATATATGTTTAAACATTTCTTCCAAGTTTAAAGTTGAAATTGTTTCATATTAGAGCAGTTACTTTTATTACAGTTACTATTATTTTATCATTTTGACAGATTTGGAAATGTAAGCTGCCCCTTGAATGTGATAAGCAATGTTTTATTAAGGAGCATATGTAGCACTGTTTTTTCATCTTAAAATGTCAAAAAATATTAATCACAGTTAAAGAGTGAGTTAAACAAAAGCAGCACTCAAAGAGGTTGATACTGCAGGGTGTGTTACTGCAGTAAATGGAAAATGTCATACCTCATTTTTGTGATGCAGACAACTGTGCCAGACAAACGTGCCAACACGCCCTTGGGCCAATGAGATGTGTTAGTTCCCTGGAGTTTTATAGAAAATGGACCTTTCGAAAAGATACTTTTGAAAAGAAGTTGCATGATGGCACAAACAAACCTCTATTGCAGAGGAGGTCAGAAATGAACTTGACAGCTGTCATCCCTGCATTATACAATCAATAAATATGGTGTTTTCACCCTTAAAATAAGGCTGTCAAACCAGGAGGTAAACCAGTTTTTGTTAACGTCAGATATGACAGACTCTGCTATCGGAGCTGCTCTGGTCTTTTCATCTGTCTGGTAAGTGATCCAGCAGAGTGTGTCTGATCTCCATTTGTCAGGATCATCATTGTCCCAAATGGAAAACGTCTGGATAAGGGATTGAAGATGCGCTTTTTCTCCTCTGTCTCCTTCCCCACCACCAGGCGTCACAGTTTTTAAATCCCAGTTAACTTTTTAAGCTTTATGAGCTTTTTTCCTTGGTGACAAGCACTCCAGGTTTCTGTTTACACAGTTTTCCAGGTGTTTTTAGACTCAGAAGAAACACTTACCAGATGTGTGCGTTTTGTGGCCACTGTTTTGGTGGTCTCCCTGAACAATCTGTAATACGAGTGGATGACTTCTTCCATTTAAAGATTGGAAATGGAAGACAAATTAAATTCTGTTTATTTGAAAATTGTGCTGCTTGATTGGGTGAGAAAGCTGCTACCACTGTATGTTTCTCTTAAAAGGAAAGAATTTGACTATTGCGACTGTATCCTATCAAGATGTCTTTAATATTTGCTTATTATTTTTATTGCTTTTAATATTTGCTTTACCCAAACACAGATTCCTAGTTTTAATCATAGCAAGACTTTGGTGCAGTTCCAACAGCCTTTTCTTTACATTGGAATACTAAAGTGTGGTTGTGTTTATAGAGAAAAATAGCATACAAGAAATGGCATGCAGTAGTCTGCAGGAGTAGAAATGTTGTGGGGGTTCTGCTAACTTGCATACCACATATAACTAACAGAATAGATAAATATACCACATTTCTCCATCTTTGGAATCTTTAGTAAGATGGTAATGGATGGTATTGGGAAATAAACAACGGGAGATTAGGAAAAAAGATAGAGTCAGTCAGAGAAATGTAAAAACACTGTTTTTGGTCTGTCTCCCCCAGGAAGGCCATTTCCTGCGATCTACTAGAAATTGTCCAGCGGATGTTGATGTTTTGCTTTCCAGCCCCCTGTTTTTATGTCATAGCATTCTTAAGTTATACACAGCTAATCTGTTACATGTTGTCTGGCTTCTTCTGTCTGTCAGAGAGTCTCACTCTGGTTACTGTGGATTTTCGCTGTGGATGGGTGGCTCTCGTGGATATATTAGGACGAACTGTTTGTACTCTGCAGCCTACCAAAGGGCTCTAACCAACTGTCTGCTATGTCCTGTGGGACATCCCACTCCTCTCCTGTCTCTTTCCTCATTAAACCCAAAACACGGGCCATGTAGTGCTTCAGTATGACCAGCAACATCCCATATTTGGAGAAGATTTACCAAGCTGTAGCTCCTAATCTGATGTGGTTCTGCCCACAGGATGAAGTCAGCTGAAGTGTGGAATACAATGCAGCCTCTCCTATCTCTTTATTTATGAAGACCCCTTCCTGTTGAAATGTTGTAATGTTACATTTTTTGCTTATGACCTGTAAGGGAACATATACACTCCTCTAACAAGCTGCAGATAGCTCTCTTCCTCTGTTTGTACATATTATTAATTTGATGATATTAAAACATATAAACAAAAGGCTTTGAAAAGGGAAAATAAACTCATCTTGAAACGTAATTGTGGTTGCATCAAAGTTTTTCTGTTCATATCCGCCTGAGGCTACGGACATTTCATTGTTTGTATCCTGTGTCTAAATGTTATCAGTCAAGTTGCATCATGAGAAATGTGGGAGGTTGTGATGAAAGAAAACAAGTGTGTGAAATATATGAAAGATTATATTTCTGGTCATGTTGTATCAATACTGTATCAGTTTTATTAATTTAGGTTTAATAACTCTGCAGCAGATCTGCACAGTATATAAGAGAAAAGTGAGACAACTTTCTGCTCTTGTTGGCTAATTTGAAACATGTGATGATCCTAGCTCCAAAACAAGGGGCACATTTCTGCCGACCGGGCAGTGTCTGACCTGGATCCCTCTCAGTGACCTGACCTGCAGCTCTGAAGACAAATGCATTCAGAGAATGCAATTGTGTGAAGCCAGACAACTGAAATGGGCCACAATGTCTCACACAATCGGTTGAATGAAGTGAATTACATTATACTGTGGACAATTTACTTTGCCTATTGGTGGACGAATTTGCATCACTGCAGCAGAATACAAATAACTTTGAGGTATATTTTACACTGGAGAGCATTCACCATGTGTGCACAATCAAGTGTATCCTGATTAATCCGTCAGCATGTGGTGTCCACTGCATGAAAGTAAGATTCCTTAGAATGAGCTGGTGATATGCACACCACATGTGTGTTCAGATCTGTCTCTAGCACATTATTGTAGTTCTTTAGTGCCTGTATCCCCCTCTGACCCACATGCAGGCCCCTTTCCTACCATCCAGTTATTAGTAAAGGTTAAGCTTTCCTACACGTGTAGCTGCACACACCGAGAGCACATTGCCACACATACAGTAATCTTTCGTTCTCCCTGTGCTTGCTTGTATATTTGACATTAATTCCTCCTTTTTGACCCCAGACAACAAAAGCTCAGTATGTTCTGTATCACAATGTGTTTAACCTTGAATCTGAGTTGTTTCTTTGTCAATTATTTAACTAAGAGGTGACTGAGACTCTTTCTTTTGAGAAACCACAAGTCACATGGCTCTTGCATACCCTTATTATATTCCCATTTATAAGTGGGTGTGGTTTGCTTACCTACCTAATGTATGCATGTATTGTTCTCCTGAGGTGTTGAGAACTGATATGTACTGTAGGCGTCTGATTCAGATTGGAGCTTTGCTCCAAAGCAAGGCCATAAACAGATGTGAGGGTGCTCTAATATTTTTGAACTTTCTCATACTTGGTCTTGCTTGATTGTTTGTGTCCGTCTCAGAGCCTGTGCCAGTCCAGCTTCCTTGGTGACAGATGGTAATCCACTTCAGCTCTGCTGCTAGGAGTGTCCTGTGTGTCCTTATAAGGGCAAACTCACTCGTGGGCTTGACACAAGTGAGTTTAAAGCATTGATCCAATCTGCTGCCTGGCTGCACTCTAACCTCAGCCTGCTCTGGAAGTTATTACTGTACTCCTGTCTTCACTTATACCCATGCATATGGGCACACACGCACATACATTTCTTGTAGAAAAAGGGAATTAGCCTGACATGTTATATTTTACAAACTGTATAATGTACACAGCTGGAGAGACACACATTTAGCATTTAGGACTGGGTGTTTAAATGTGTTTCACAAGGTTTAGTCTTGATACCAGAATGATACCTTTTTTAAGTACATGCAGCTGTAGAAGAATAAAAAAACAGTGAAATTACAGCATTACGAGCAAAATTATCCAGTCTGAAGAATAATTTAAGAACAGTCCAGATCTGACCGGTCATTAAATGGCATCTTTAATTACTTGAAACTTTATATATATTATTGTTCTGTCTCAAGTGCATGTATCTAAACTAAAAGACAGAGCTTAGATACTAGTCTAAGTATCGGTATCTAAGTAATCTGTAAATCTGTTAACATTAATCTGCCTTTTTATTTGTTCAAAATGTTCTGAAGGAATCTGAGGTGGTATAATTTCTTTGATACCATGTGTTCCTATGAATATACGTCTAATGACTGGGGTAGAATACATGGGTGTAATTAAGACAAATCTGAACTCGTACAATATTTACTTTTTATATCCACACCACTTCAGCTGAGCGGTCTGTCTCTCGTCACTTCCTCAGGTTTAACACCCACAGGTGGTTATTATCGCGTGTGTTTTTAGCTCAGCTATGGACGGCAGCTTCAGCGAAGACCAGCTCAGTGTATTTTAAGTACCTGAAGAGCCTTGAGTTTCTGCCATGTTTGGCCACTTCTTGAATTCATATTTGAATTTGTTTCTCCCATGTGCAGCAGACGATTTCAGAGAGTGTTCTCAGGAGTGCGTCACCAGCTGGTTGAGATTACTGGTAGACCATGAACTCTCTAATTGGTCGTGATTGATTGAGCTACTTCTGTTGCCTTTGGAAGGATTTGAGGTTTCGCGTCCGTAGAAAGCTGCTGCTGATCAGCAACGGAGTCAAATCAACCAAAAGTACACTACAAGTCTTAGCAAGCCTGCTTGTGAAACATCAAAACATTTTTATACGGTGCTGTTCACCACACTACAGTTCTTCCCAAATAAGGTAATCATTTTCAGGTTTATATCCATGAGTAAGTGCATTTGAATTAGTAAAAAAAGCTTTTCCAAATAATTACCATCTGTAGGGTTTGTCAGCAAACAGTTTCATCAGGATTGTCTTTTCTCTTATTGCCACATCAGTCAAAACCACCTCCTTCATCCTGTTTCTTAATTTTTATGTCACTCAGGTGACTGCAGAGGCCAACAGGTGTGACGGTGACGAGTATTCAGTTAGATCAGCAGAATAGACTGTAACACGATAATCTGCCTGCCTTCATTAAAGGTGCTGACAGCTCAATGGCTGCATCTTTTTCTGTAAAAAATATTGCGTGTGTGACCTGTTTGTTATGTGCTTCCTCTGACTCATACGTCTGGTAGTAACACAAGCAACACTGCGTGAAAAGCTCTCTGTCTGAGTATAACGGCTCCTCTTTGGAGCACGGTGATGTTGTTATTTTTGTTTGGAGGCGCAGTAACAGTTGGTTACCCAGAGGTCTGTGCTCTGGTTTAAAAAATGCCTTTGGGGATGTCAGTGGTGTAAGGTGTAGTCACTGAGTAACTGGATTGATCCCTCCCTCTCTTCCTGACACAGTTTAGTCTCTGTAAGGTCACTGTTGTGTCGTAATTTTGTCAAACGGACTTTGTGTCTGCACGAGTGTGTGTTTACGTCTCTGGTTCTTTAACGGTTATTCTGTTTTCTTTGGCAGACGCCCAAGTTTAAGGTGTGTTGTATTTGCTAGGGTTACACCCACTCATTACACTTACAGTGCAAGTTATTGGTCAGTTTGCTTTTTTTTTCTTTTCAAACATGAACAGGAAAAATCTGTTGGTGCCACTGGCCGTGTGCCAGGTGAACTGACCAGTATAAATGTTGCAACCAGTCCCAAATGACAAAACATACAGGACACCTGTACAATGATTGAACAATTTAAAACTTTGCAAACAAACATAAACCTGCCTACTGTAATTCTGAAGTACATGTGGGAATAGTTTTCCTTCACATCATGACTTTCATTTCCTTTAGAGTGCTTGTATTTGAAAAGATTACTGGACAGTTCTATTACATGCTGTGTGTTTGGGAGCTGTCAATGGTGATGTCAATTTTAATCTCTTTTTTTTAAATGTTTGATATGCACAACACGTAGGTCTGTTATGAAATGTTAATCAGATGTGGCCCAGAGGCTGTTCTGTTACATTTCAATAATGAATAAATAAATCAGTCAGTTCTAAAACTTGGCAGCTGGTACTGGTATACTGGCTGTATAATCACATCATGACATTCATTCAGCAGCGTGCTTCACAGGGAGGTAACAGAAAGCTCCTGAAGTGTTTAGTTAGTGCGTGGGTGTGCTTGTGCGTAGACATGTGAAGGAGACACTGACCTGTGATGGAAATGAGCAAGTGTGTTCTCATTTCCCATCGCTGTACTTTCCTGCTTTACAGTCAAAAACTCAACACTGTTGCTCATCGACATCATATCATCTCATTACTGGGTTGGACCCAAACCCAGTTCCTGAATTCACTACCATCTCCTTTCCTTGTGAGTCAGCAGGAATGTGAGGAATGACCTGTGCGAGGCCTGGCCTTTTCCCACCCAGTTCTCATGTGCCCATTTTTAGGCATACCAGTGCAAGCTTCTTTCATTTTTCGGTTTTTCACTTTTCCTCTTCTCTTTCCACTTATTCTTCTCCTCCTCTTCCTGCCTTTTCTGAGAACTCTCTTCTCTCACCCATTCTTTTTTCAGTCAGCTCAGCACTTTAAATTTCCACAAATTACAGTATATAAGAGAGCCCCTCAGAGCTTGTGTAGCTTGAGCTGCATATTTTGTGAAACCACACAGAAACCTCAAAACCACTGGTCCTCTTCATCTCTTGTGAAACCCCTCTCCTCCCTCTCTCAGCCTAGCAGGGGGTGTACATCAGCCCCATTTTCAAACCATTGGGGTGTAAGGCTTAGCTGAACAACCACATCCAGCTCCCTTTTGTAGAAGGCAGTTGGCATACCGAGGTTTGTGTCTCGACTTTGCAGGTTTTAACTGGTGTAGCAGGCAGCTTTAAAATGTGTGTGTGGTTTATGAGAAAAGCCTGCCAGGAGAGACGCACATCTCTGCATGTGTTAGCAGGTTCCTGCTGCTGACCAAAAGAGATGTCTCCGTTTAGACAGGAGGGGGCTCCCTCTACCCTCCCATTCTCACAACTGGCACTAACATGAAAGCACAGAGCTCCCTGAGTTATTGTGTCTGTCTGCAGGTGTACTATGTGTATATACTCACATCTTAATTACACCTTTGCTGGAAAAACGATCCTTTTATAATAAACCCTAACTAATAGTCATTCAGAGTGATGAAATATTGATGTTTTAAGTGAGCCACTTCTCCGGGGCCTCCTGCAGCCTGGCTACAGGATGAAATACAGCCAGAGAAGAAGACACCTGTGTGATAAGTCAGAGGTTCAAATGCACATCTCTCTTGTTCCCAGCACATGCTCTTAGTAGTGCCTGTTTCTCTTCCTCTGCTCCTTGTTCATGTCTGTCTGTCCTTTCAAATTAAGTAAGTCAGATCACTTGTCATCAGTAATCTATTAGCCGCCCATCTGCTCTGCTGACCCCGAAACTCCCTGCCACGCGTTTAGAAGTAAGACAGAGATGTTTAGTTAAATGCAGTATCAATGTCACACACTTTTCTGTTTGACTGCTGTGTGTGTCAGGGTGGATTAGTTGAAGCTCTGCCCCTTCCTGTAAGCAAGTAAGTTGCAGGGTTAATTACAGAGAACAAGCGATGACAACTGGAAGAAGTCAATGCTGTAACCCCAGAGTTAGAATTATTGATGGCCCTGTACTTACACTGAGAACAGGCCTGTGACCCTTTAGCAGCAGACCCTTATTTGGTAATTTCTTCACCATGCATCTGTGGTGTACTGACCCATAGATACTTTATTAATCCCCTTAAATGACCAAAGGTTCAGAAACATATTTGCAACCTAAGTGAGAGTCTTGCTCTGTTAGTAAACTAGACTGTTTTTGTTTTGTCTTTTTGTTGTTATATGTGCAGCTGGATGGAACTGTGGATCTGGATGAGAGGCGTCTCATCCGTTCAGCCATCCGGGAGCTGAGGAGGAGAGAGATAGAGGACATGGAAGCTGCTTTGGCCAGCAAGAGATTTCGACCCACACGCCTCAAACAGCAGGAGGACAAGGAGAACCAGCACAGGTGAGACCACACATAGACAGACAGACCTAACCTGTCCTAATGACGAACTGCCCCAGGCCAGCTCAACTGGAGGAACGCTTATAAATCCATTGGGAAAATCTGGAAAAGTCATGTCAGGGATTCACGGAACAAAAAACAGCAACCACAGTAAATTTTCCATTTTGCACCTTGTGTGCACATTTTACAATGAATGATTTAATTTTTGAAACTTAGTTCTACTACTACTAACTACTACACTACTGCCATCAGAAAGAAAACAGGACAAACAGGTTTTATGTTATCGGAGAAGATAGTCTCTTTGTTGCTGTAAAGATTGTGCTTATTGATATTTTTTATTTTATTTACTGAGCTGTACATCTTTGTGTAATTCTTCAGATTTATTTGTTCAGTAAAGATTTTGAGATGCACTATATGGACAAAAGTATCACTATCCTACCAGGCCACACCTGGTGGGATAGTGGTATGTGGCTGTTGTTTAGTGTTTGGGTAAGGCCCTTTATCTCCAGTGGAGGGTAATCTTAATGTTGCAGCATACCAAGACATTTTGGACAATGCTATGCTTCCAACTTTGTGGCAACAGTTTGGGGAAGGCCCTTTTCTATTCCAACATGATTGTGCCCAGTGCACAAAGACATGGTTTGTTGGGTTTGGTGTTGAAGAAGTGGACTGGTCCGCCCAGAGCCCTGACCTCAAACCCATCAAACACAAATTCCCACAGAAACTCCAAAATCTTGTGGAAAGCCTTCCAAGAAGAGTGGAAGCTGTTATAGCTGCAAAAGAGGGGGACAAACTCCATATTGAAGTATATGTGGTGTAATGGTCAAGCGTCCATACAGTGTATCTTTAAAGGAAGTTTGTGCAGATTAGGTGATCGGTATAAGCTTTCCTGACAGACTTTAATGTTCAAATTTTCCTGAATTGCTGAAATTGTCTATGGAAAGCAATGAACCAGCTGCACTGAAAAGCCAAAGTCTGGCCTGTTTTACCTTGTGAGATTAGAGAAGCAGCTATTCTCAATTATACCTTCAAAGTTACAATCATTTACGAAACACCATAAAGCACAATTAAAATTTAAAGCTTTAATTGTCCTTGGGATCTTGAGCTCAGCAGATCTGGATGACCTGAGTGCTTTAACAAGTATATATAATTTAAGACTGGCACTACTTCAAAAAATATGGGACAATCTAATCATCTAATATGGAACATATCAAAACTTAGCCTTCTGTTGTTGTTTTTCTTTCTCTGTCACTGAATCCCAGTGAAGACCAGGCCTAATCATTTCCATCCACTACTGCTCTCATATGACTTGGGTTACAATAACAAAGGATGTGCCTCACTGAAGCTGAGAGAAAAAGCATACCTACTGCAGCAAATGCATGCCCACCCTGACACTGTGAAGTTATAAAGTTTCCTGTAATATTCTGTGGAGTGTAAAATATTCCACTCCAACATGCCACACATCTTTTAGTACCACTGAGGGAGGAAAAGTGAAGATGATGAGTAATGGAAATCAACACAAAAGTAGGCAGTGAAATGAATAAATGTGATCCTGAAACAAAGGGTAGTTTTTTCAGGTGGGGTGTCTCTTGTATGGCGTGTATGAGATTTGTTATGCTGCAGTATCACTCTATCATTCTGATGGTTTTTGGCTAAGAAAACGTTGTTATCTTGAAATGGTCACATGCTTCCTTTCACATGCACAGAAGCCTTTTGTTTAGAAAAATGTACATGTTGATACTTAAGATGCTATGATTTTCACTTGCTGAATGAGCACAAGTTGATGATTATAATGAGCCCCATTATAACCAGCACAACCGTCTCTCTCTCTCTCTCTCTATCTCTCTCTCTCTCTCTCTCTCTCAGGTCAGAGTCCAGTGACAATTTGGATGTTCTGTCACGAAAACTTCAATCAATCCAGGACATTGATGAGCTCACAAAAATGGTCAGTATGAACAAAATATGGTGCAAACATGCCTGTGAAGATTCTCAGTCATCCAGGTCATGGTTATCCCAAAGGTTCTGTTCAAAGGTTCTGGACTTGCTTGAAGTTCTTCATCAGGTTTCGTCAGTCAACTTATACCAAGTCCAGTTGCCACTGGCCCTTTGGGATAAAATATTGTGGAGCATACTGGTAGCCTAAAAGTTAGTGCACGTTCCATGTAACCACAATGTCCCCAGTTCGAGTCCAGCTAAGGACCTTTGTTGCATGCCACAGTCTCTCTCCCCTCTTGCGTACTGTCTTCCTCTCCACTGTCAGAAGGAAATAAATATGATGACACTACATGCTTGGCCCATGTGCACTGAGATTTTGTGTTTTTGCTCAAAGCTCCGTGCTGCCAGTGAGTATGAGGAGAGGAAGATAATCAGAGCAGCCATCCGACAAATCCGAGATCAACAGCAGCACGGTAAGTCCAGCTGTTTCATTAAACTCAATTAAACTGTATCTGTATGTCTGTTAAATGGGATAAATATCTTTATTTAAACATGGGACAAAAGTCTGACAGTTTAAAAAGACCAAACAACGGTGCGTAAATTGCACATACTGTAACTACATTAACTGTGGCCGTCCACAACTCCGACAACCAGTTTGATTCATTTATTTATTTTTATATTTGATACAAAACAATAGCAGACTGTCTACCTAGCTCTCTGTGATGCTGGATCAGATAGTGGATTCCTGTCATTCCTTAGCGATGGTATGTGCGTGGGCCCTGTCTGAAACACTATGATGCTAACGCAGCGTGATGCATACAGAAGCACGTTCAAACTAAATTTGATCATCGTCTACCCTTCTCAGGCTCTTAATAGGTCAAATCAGGACACTTCGGATAATCTTATTATTCCATAAATGGCCATAATGATGCTGAAAATTTGGCATCAGATGGGACACGTTAAGATGTTATTGTCTAAGAACTACTGCTTTGTGTGTGTGTTGTGTGCGTTTAGGGACTGTGGAGCGGGGTGCAGCTCCTCATTGCTGCCTGGAGTCTGAGAGTGTGGATCCCCAGAACAGTATGGGAACAGGGGTAAGTGGACTGAGCATTATGAGTTATGGATGCAAAAATAATTAAGCAGCACAAAAACAAAAATGTTCACACATCAGCATCACAACTGATTGAATCTAACATGCCCTCATGTCAGCTTCCATTTGCAAAAAAAGAGCTGAGCACAGACCAGTTTGCTAAACTTTGCGGGAGTTTGTTTAAGACAGCGGTGACCACTGAGGTTTGTCTTCTGCCACAGTGAAGAATGCAGTGAACAACAACAAGCACTGTGACTTGAGTCATACACTGTCATGAATGCGGCTACACCACACACACATAACACATGCCTTGGCTACCACAGAGGAATGCATTTTGTTGTTGTTGTTTTTTTTTCACATCCTTATTCAGGTTTGGCCAAGTATGACGATAAAAAGATTAAATTTCAGATAATAAAATCATCTGTCATCTGTATGTTAAAATTAACAGTTTAGACTCAGTTTGTATGTAAGAGAAGAAAATCAGATTATTTAAAGATAATAGATAAATAATTGAATAATCACTCTTTAAAACACCACGTCTCTCTCAGCTTGACTGAACCTATAGTGGAAGACAACAAGACTGTGTTATCAGGGTTAAACTAAAACATTTACACGACAATTACATTTTTAAAACTTTTATGGTGAACATGATTTTTTTCTGTGAGCTGTCAGGGACCAGATGTTATCAGCTGTGGTTGATGAATGAATGCCCTGTTTCCAATGATTTATGTGGAGGAAAACAAAGTTAGTTCTTACTATATGTGGTCACCTCTGTTGTAACTAAGGCTTTTGAGTGATGGAAATAAAGAAGCACCTTGAGTATTGCATCTACAAAGAAAAATACAATCAGTCAAACTTTCAGATTTCTGGTGGTTCTTCTGAAAACACAAATTTTTCCCTCCACAGTGATATAAAGTGTTAATAGTGAACAACTTTTCGTATCAGTACCATTGTCCATTGCAGCCTGTGCTGTGTTGTGCAGTGTGTAGATTCCTTTGTGTAAGTGTGTGTATTCTCCACAGATAGGAAGTGATGATAGCATGTTGGCGTCACAGGATGCTTTAGCATTCAGGCTGTTTTACCTCACTTCCTGTAAGACAGCTGAGTGGTATGATGGTGGGTTTGTAAGCTGCAGGTGTGTGATGGACGAGGGGGGTTGGAAGTCTGGATGTTGAGAAGGTGGGGAGGGGGACAGACAAACAGGCAGCCCACCAGCTGTGCCTCAGTAGTGTAGTCTGCACTGGAATTGGGATGTGGCCAAAAACAACATCAGCCAGCAGCAGCAGGGCTACTTCCACACACATCACAGCGGCGGATCTCTTTGAGCTGTATGCAATTGTCCCATGGCAGATGGAGGTCCTAGATAGGCCTCCACAGCAGCCAAACACAGACACACACACTGTACACACACAACATGCGGTATGTGTACACTGCTTCAAAATACAATATGTGTACACTTCTACAAACACCAGGTCAAGAACTTGTGTGGCAAAAACTAATAGAGCTAAGTGTAAGCGTATTTAATTGTTAATAGGTGTAGCTGTTCGTGTGTAATTTCTACCAAAATCCAATAGTCACTACAAGTTAATTACTGTTTTAATAGATGTGGATAAAATGCAGGGTTAGTTGAGTAAAACCTTTCTGTTGCTCATTTAGGAGGAACTATACCATACCAGCTTATAAAATTGTTAATTATTATGTATGTAGCAAAAAAGCCATTATTTTAAGATGAAACTATCCCAAATATGCCCTTTCTTTAAATGGGGGTTTGTAACTGTGAAAGTAAATACATCAAGAAAAAGTAGGTCAAGAGAAAGGCAGTGTGTGAGAAGTTAATGTGTCAACCAGGCAACCCTTTAACCTGTAAGGAAAGAGTGTGTGGTGGGGGTCAAATCCCAGTGGAGGCAGAATGGGACAGAGGGGAAGTCAAGGGAGTGGCTTGTTGGTCTTATGTGTGTGTGTATGTGGTTTTGGTGGTGGTGGTGTATATGTGTATGTGTGTGTGTGTGTGTGTTTGTGTGTGTGAGAGATGTGGCTGATGGAGTAGAGTGGCAAAAAAGTGGACGTCCTGACTCCAAGCGGGTTACTACTAAGAGAGCGAGCGAGAGAGAGAGAGAGAGAGAGACAGGGAGGAGA
>OMLM01009397.1:0-20320 GCA_900302695.1 Helostoma temminkii
TTTATGAGATACTGTTTGACATGATTTATGGAATAAAGTTTGACTAAAATTTGGTTGACAATAGCACTCTTAACAGCAGCATTGTAGAAAACATGTTTGCATGTCGCATTGTGTCTGTGTGTTTTCTCTTAGGTAAATGGGGTGAATGTAGTGAAGGTGGGCCATAAGCAGGTGGTGTCCTTGATCCGGCAAGGAGGCAACAGGCTGCTGATGAAGGTGGTGTCTGTCACACGCAAACCTGAGTCTGAGGAAGTTGTTCGCAAGAAAGGTAAAGATGAGATGTATAGAATAAGTGTGGCTATCCCTGTAAAAGACAGAACATACTAATAACATATATCTATCGGTTATGTGATGAATTTCTAAGTGTACAGTAATGTAATGGATGACTCTTAGTTGCTTTTACAGCATGTACAGAAGACTTAAATATGTGTCTTTTCTTTGTCAAAGACATTTGTACCACATTTCCCTGCAGTAAATTCATGTGGTTTCCATGTCAACCAGAGCTTGCCATTACTCAGCTCCCACACAGTCCTGGTACTATGACCTCGGGACTGTGTATACTGTCTGTGTGTGTGTTTGTTTGGTAGAGTGGTATGTGCGCCTCCTTTGTGATTAGCGAGATACAGACACAGTGATAATTGGATTTGACCTAGTTTCATTGGGATGGTACTGAATCAACTCAATCCTGCTACTCAGGGCCCTATGGTCTCTCTTAATCTCTGCCTCCCTCTTTCTCCACCTGTCTGTGTGTCTATCACTCACTCACTCACTCACACTTGTTGTCTCTGTATATGTCTTTATGCTTAGAATTTTCTGGTCATTATAGAAAATAAACGCTAGATACGGTTGGCTAGATACTAGTCATCATGCCTGTAGCTTTTTAAAGTTTTATCTTTTTTTTTATATGACTAATAACAGTACAAATTCTGACAAACAATATTAACTGAGGATTCATTTAGTGGCTTTTTTTTTAGCTTTGAACCACATGTCAGACACTTGTGGATCATGTTTACTCAGTTCCCATAATGTACTTAAAACCAGAGTTTGACATTTTGGGAAACAGCTCCAGTGTTTTCTGGCAGAGAGTTAGATGAGACAATTAATACCCTTCCCATTCTTGTTTGTTAAATATAAGGCTACAGCCTGCAGCTAGTTAGCTTAGCTTAATACAAAGACTGTTAATAGAGAAACAGGTAGCCTGTCACTGTCCAAAGATAATTTAAACATTCGTTTTATCCACAGAAAATCCTGAAATACAACAAATGACATTTTACTGTTTATGGGGGGTTATGTGCTTACAGTATGACTATTTCTTGGCTCCAACCAGTTGCCAGGCAACAAAGGTAGACTCTGGGTCTCTGCTCTCCCTTACTGGTTCTGACCAAGAAAAAGTCCACCACATACAGTATAGCTGAAGAAAGAATTGTCAGTTTTACACTTAAGTTTTGGTATAGGTTAAGTAAATGAGGAAAGAAATTAATCAGTGAGCTTTGGAGGTGCTGCTACCTTTGTGCTGGTGCTGGTAACCCTGGAACTTCTGAAGAATTAAAGGAGGAGGTTTGCACCCAGACTTTGTTACTTCTGCATTCCAGCATGGTGTTGAATGAAAACCCTGATGTTTCAGCTTCTGCTTTCATCATACCAAGACCAAATAAACACATTTACATTTACAAACAACATACAAGGCATCCTAATGGGTAATGACATATCTCACCAATAAAGTAATAATTTGATTCACTTGCTTTTTTCTCTCTTAAGTTTCTCAGTATAGTACTGTCTTGTGGTCAAACTAAAAAATCTAAATCAACACATGAAACTAAAACAAACTTAATTTGTAAGAAAGCTCTTAAAGAAATCTTCAGCCTAGCTCTAGCTTCAGTCAATGTGATGACAGTGTGTTCAATCTATGTATTCGAGTTTTGGTTCTCTTTTTAAAAGCAAAAGATCCAGACATCTACCCCATGTGTGGGCACTGACTTTTTCAGTGCCTCGAAAACCATTGTTAAATAACAGCTCTTATGCTCTGAATGACTTGTCAGATCTGCACAGACTAGAATGCCTTTTACATTTTTACCTCTCTAACAAGTAGGATATACGAATAAATTACCAGCAGGTGTCAAGCTGCAGCAGTCTTTTAAAATTATACATCTGATTTTGCCTGACAAAGGTGAGAAAGTAAACATGAAAACACATGAGAAGTTTTTATGTGACTCCCTGGCTGTTTTCAGGATTATCTCCACCAACTTGTTAGGTACAATCAATCCATTTACTAGGATAGCCACTTTCTAAATTTCTTTACGTGCAAATGATCTGTCCTCAAGAGCTTCATCAGAGAAGGTATAAAACTGACTTAGCAGAACCTTCTTTCAGTGGCATAGGATGAAAAGTGCTTACAGTCACCAAAGTGTTCCTGTCAGGAGGCTTGGTGTGCATAGATGTTTGTAGTTTAGAACAATCTTTGATTAGTGTGACATCTAAAAAATGTCTTGTATGTTGTTTGAAAATGTATAAAGAGTGTTTTTACTTGTTCTTGTTTGCCCCCGATGAAGGTGGAAGCTGAAACATTGGGCTTTTCATTCAACATGATGCTTGAATAAAGGAGAATTGAAGTAAGTCTTTAATTTACCTTTGGACACAGACTAAGCTAACTGACAGCGGATAGTCATAAGAGCAGTGTCAATCTTCTGATATACTGTCCTTGCAGGACACCAAACAAGTGATTTTTACTTTTACTTTCGTATATTCATTCATTCATCTTCTATACCGCTTAGTCCCCGCAGGGGTCACGGGAGTGCTGGAGCCTATCCCAGCCACTTTCGTATATTTCAATTCAATTCAAGTTTATTTATATAGCGCACAACAAAAGTCATCTCAAAGTTATCTAAAGTTTAAGACCTTACAATACAACTAAATAATAAGGAAAACCCAACAAATCCCCCTTGAGCAAGCACAAGGTAACAGTGGAGAGGAAAAACTCCCTTTTTTTCATATTTGTGTTCATTAAGTGCTTTAACTTTGAATTAGTGGTTTACCCCATTTTTGTTTGTCTTGTTATATTGGCTACCTAGTTGTGTTGTTCCCTGTATTAAAGCTCATCTTATTTCTGCTTGTGTCTAAACTGCTTAAACCACTATATTCGCTAGGATGTAGTAGGAGTGAGGTAGACCGAAAAAAAAAGACGGTTGATGTGATTCCCTTATTGTGTGTTAAATAGTTTTATAGTGTATTAAAGAAGAGAAAGAACAGGATTCTTCACTCCTGTTTGAAACTTCTGAATGTCTGTGTCCATCCTACACTGTGTTGAACATCCTATCTGCCTACACTGCTCCTCTAGTGGGACTAACTCTGCATATTGTGTCGCACCTTTGCACAAATGTACAGGCACAGGCTCATAACAGCTGACAAGATTGTGTATAGTGTTTTAGCGACGAGGGAGAACAGGATTCTTCGCTCCTGTTTGAAACTCCTAAATGTCTTTGTTTCCATCCTACACACCCTATCTCCCTACACTCCTTTCTTGGGACTTACTCTGCATATTTGCCACAAATTTGCACAAATGTACAGACACATGCTCAGACACATAAGCAAACACACATAAAAAACGCTCATCCCCTGCACTATGCAAGGCCTCACTGCTGCCACCGTTGCTATGGTGACTACACTGCATGTTTGAATTAAGCATTCCATTACAGCAAAAGGATCTCTCTCTCCCTCTGACTCTGTCTCTGTTCCTCTCTCTTTCTACATCCTCCTCCATCTCCTCTGCTCCCTGCTACTGTGCCAGAATGTGCAGACTGGTGAGGAAATGAAGATGTTTGATATGGACTGTACCTAGGATGGCGTATGTACACTAGATCTGCAGCTGCTGATGACAGCAGGACAGTTTGGCTCTAGTAAGGCACTAGGGCATCTGTGGGATTTGAGTTCTGTCGCTCTACAGTGGTGCATTGAGTGTTAGTTGGGCTATTTCAGATAGAGTTAGCTGATCTATTTGTCTTGTGGGGTACTGTTAGGGAACTAGGGTTTGTTAAAGCACGTTTAGACTGCTGCTGTATGTGGTTTTACGATCACTGTTCGACAACACAGCGTTATGTTTTTACTGCAGACTTAACATGTTTAAATATATGGCTGTTGTTTTAACCTGATTTAAGCATGTTACTCTGTCCTTTGCATTTGTAGTTAATATTTAAGTGAGACAATATTAGTCCTGTCCTTTGCGTGTATAGTGCGACTGGGAGGCTCCCACGAGCTTTGGGGTATAAAGTCTGCAGCATTTTACTTAGCTGTTGAATTTACTGTAATATCTTTGTCTTTCAGTCCACATGTCATTATGTTCTCCATGAAGGAGTTTTTTTTCTGTATATCTGCATGTGGTCCTGCATGTGGGAGGCTATGCATGTGTGTGTATACCAGTGGGTCGGTGTGCTTCTGTCTGATGTGCACTTGCTAAATTTCAAAAGGGCAGCATATTAAAAGTAAGATGGATGACTTTCTGACTCTCCTTGCTACAATTCTTTTACTCATTCTGCCTGATGTGGTGGACAGATTCTGTTGTTGTGAATATAATGGGAGGATCCAGAATTGTAGGGATGTTACAGAGAGGACTGAGCTGTACATTCACTGCCTCTTGGCTCCTCAACAGAGAGGAATTCTTGCGGCGCAAAGACTAAAAAACTGAAAGTCTTGGAGACAGACTGACAAATTTACCAGTCATCGGATCAACACAGAACAAACATGAAGAAGCTAGGCTCCAGTCGTAGCCTGAACAAAGTCCGGGCTAAGTGCGAGGCGTCCAGCTCATCTGAATTTGGCCAGATCAAAGCTGTGAAGACAGGATGGGTTGGCCGTCTGGGGGATGCCAGGAGGGCTCTGAGCCACAAAGCCAAAGGATTTTCATCCTCCTCAACTTCATCCTCAACTCCATGCCTTTTCTCCACAGCTCCCCCACCACCCAAGAGAGCTCCCAGCACCACCCTGACACTGCGCTCTAAGTCTATGACTGCTGAGTTGGAAGAACTGGGTGAGTGTCAGAAAGCTAGTATTCAAACTCTATACTATCCTCCTCTTTTGTCATATTTCTGCTTTCCCTTTGCCATTAAAACTCCTAACTTTTAGGATACTCACTTCTGTTGGCTTGTTCTTGTCATTTTCCCTCCTTTTCCAACTCTTTTTTTCCCCACCAAGCTTCTGCTCGGAGGAGAAGAGGAGGTGAGTTTGAAACTGATATCATGAACATCATAAAGCTGTCTAACCACTGTGTTGATTAGAACTGAGGAGAAAAATGTTGGACACTTGAACTTTTACTCCAAATTTGATCTTTTTCTCTTTTGTTGTCTGTCACTTCCTAGTGGTCATCTCCATCTAGTCATTATAGAAACACTGAATCTTTGTTGAGACGTGCGCTATTTTTGTACAATTCCACAGAGTCTGACAACACACTGTAATGCATAGCTACAAGTTGCTTGTTTAAACACTCTTTGCATTTTCTACAGTGTTAGCAGTGTCAGAAATGATGACACAGTGTTTTCCTGATCTTATGTCTCAGTATTTAGTTATGGCTCATTTCCTCATTTCCCTTTCAACAGAGAGACTAGATGAGATGTTGGCATCCCAGGAGTCTATGTTGCGTTCTCAACCCTCGGAGGCAGATTACAGAGCAGCCACTGTCAAACAACGGCCTACCAGCAGGAGAATAACACCAGCAGAGATCAGTGTGAGTGTACTTATACACAGCACACTGGCAGACAGCATAAACCAGTATGCTGGCATACATACAGACCCAATCTGTCACTTTATGTTTGAAAAAACCTGGACTACACATATATAAACATAAATATAATATTTATAATTATAAACATATATAACACGTATGCACGCAGTGTGTTGTTCTCTGTATCCTGTATATAACTTCTGGAATTTTTCTGAAGCTTTAACAACATTAAAACTGTCTTTCATAACACAGTAAATTCTTGGTTTTGTTGTGCTGCAGTCACTGTTTGAGAGACAAGGGATGACTCTACATGGAGGTCTTCACCCAGGCATTGAGCGAGGTCACATTCCACTACCAAAGGGGATGTCCAGGACCAAGTCTTTTGGTAAAATAATCACCCATCCTGTACATATTCAAATAAGGTGAATGATAGTGTATGTTATATGCAATATGCTTGTAAGTAATATATTAACATGCCAATAATATAATATAAGAAAGCTTCACTATTTTTCTCAGTTGCACTCACAATCACTTCTCAAACAAAGAATTACTTATACACAGCAGTACGACAAACAGAAAATACAGAGGATAAAGCTGCACCCAAATGAGTCAAGGATCTATTTACAAGGTTTTTTTTGTTGTTTGTTTTTTTGCCTGTCAAACCCAGACACAGTTACAATTACAATTATATGCTCAGAATATGCAGTTGTACTTTTTGGATGTGCAAGATGCTTAATTTCAGAACCTTAAAAATAGATACACTGGCAAGACCCCTTTGTATTATGTCCATTTAAAATATAATATGACTTTATCTCACATCATCTCTCTCATCAGAAACAGGCACTATCTGTTTTAATTATATGAACTACACTGCTAATGACGTCAACAAAACTACATGGAGTCAGGATTTAGCAAACCTGCAGACCAGTCAGTTTAAGTAAAAATGAGGGTTACAGCTTCTTTGACGTCTAAATAACACTCAAAATTTTGTATGGTGTTCACAAGTAGCTTTTTCTGATGCATACCATGCATCACAAAGAGAGATCCCAGATGACAAACAATCAAGAATTGTAGATTTACCTAAAGCTGGAAAGGAGAAGAAAGTTACCAGAAAGAGTTAAGATGCCCACAGTGAGACAAAGGGCCTGATTTAGTGAAGTTTTATCTGTACAAAAACATGTGCAAACTTAATATCAACTCCAGCAATTGGCACAAACTGACCTAGTAAGAGTACACACTAAGGACTGCATCTTATTATTATTATTATTATTATTATTATTATTATTATTATTATTATTATTCCCAATGAGCAAAAGCATGGGCAATGTGCAGAGTGGAGTGTTTTTGCCTGAGTATGCAAAATACATACACTGAGCACACACTGTGATTTTTTCAAGCCTGAAATGCAGTGGTTGTAAATGTGTTTCAAAGGCACATGCAGTCTGCTTGCACACAGCTGGCTGCTGTTAGTTACATAGAGGAAGAGACATAGGAACAAATCAATTATGTGTTGAGAAGGCATATTTACCACTCATGTAATCTATTTGTAATAATAGAAGAAAAAATACAATACAATAATACAAGTTTGGGTATGTTTGGCATGCTGAAACAGCAGTCAGCACACTCTGTATAGCACATGGGTGATAGCGCAGGAAGTGGCATTCATAAACGTTAAGCATTCAATAAGCACCATACGTCAGAAAAAAGGAGGCGAATTATGGAGCGGGCTTTCTTCTGTCTCTCGATGTAAATGTAAAATAACTCTTAAAAGTTACCTCTTTTAAGAGGTAATTTATATTTTCCATCAGCACTATGGATATGTTTGATAAAGAGGTGAGAGATAAAGCACAGAGGGCCTTATTCAACATTTGCATATTGCGTCTTTTCTTAAATTTCTCCTACTCTTCGCTGTGAGTTTTGTTCATACATGTGTTCTAATGAAGTTTAAACTTATTTGTCAAGAATTGCTCTTTTCTAAATAATTTATGACACCTGTTCATGAGAAAATGCTTTTTTATTCATATTCTTTTATTCATAAAAATGCCATACAAGAGTAAAAATAAAAAATTAACCCTAAACTAAAATAGTAATATTAGCTAGTATCAGCAGATGACCCAAAAGTATTACCAAATGTCAACAGTACTTGTGTCAGGGAGGTGTCATCAGCGCAGCTCTATACTGTGACAAAAATGAATGGTTCAGGCTGCATGAAATTATACACTAAATTCTAAATTAAAGCCTGGTGATGACAATATGTTAAACAGACACATTTTTTAAATCACTTGTACATGGCAGTTAAGAGTAAAGATTTTCATACAAGTGGGGCATGTTAGTGCACATTGAATGACTTACATGATGGCATACATCATTAATATGCCCTATATTATTGAAGCCCTTGTTAAGTAAATGTTGAATTAAGTGTAAAGGAACAGAATTACACGAGGCAGCTGTGAACCTGCTAGGCTGGTATACATTGGTGAGGTTACTTCATGAGCTTACTTCCTGTCACCACACGATCTATTCTTTTCCCTCCTTCTTTAGGTGCCACTGAAGAGGATAGGCTGTCTGCTCTTGCAGCTGAGCACAGGTTTCCCCGCAGTTCTTCTATGACAGACAGCCTACGAGACCACTCACAGCCTCATCCCATACCTCCACCTCCTCAAATGGCGCCCCCTCCTCCTCCTTACTACTTAGATACTGGTCCTCCCCCAGCCTTCTGCCCTCCTCCTCCACCGTCTAGGACCCAGAGTCAGGGCCATGAGCCTGGAGGACGCTCAAGCTTCAAGCCCTCCTCCTTGGACCTGCCTTACGAGGCTGCTCAGCGGCAGGCCACACACATCGAGAGACAGAAGAAAGCCCGCTCCATGATCATTCTCCAGGATTCTTCACATCTACCCGTAGAACCTACAGAAATTCCTCGTCCTTCTGCTGCTACTCCACCTGACCGAATCAAAAGGAAGGGTCGGGTTATTGACAACCCTTATGCTAATGTAGGTCAGTTTAGCATTGGACTGTACACACCCACCAAGCCCCAGAGGAAGAAAAGTCCCCTGGTGAAACAACTTCAGGTAGGTTGCATGCTAAAGGTTTGTGATTTTTTTTTTTAAAGTTGGTGCCAAAGATCTTATAACCTTTACATGTTTGATTAATTGTTTTGTCATCTTACAGGTGGAAGATGCACAAGAAAAAGCTAGTTTGGCCTTAGCTGCTGCACACTCCCGAGAGAGCTCACCCTCAGGGCGACACCCACATACGCACGGACACACGCACACCAGCCGTGCAGATTACTACCAGCAGCAGCTGATGACAGAGCGAGAGCGAATGCGTGCCCAAGGAGAAATACTGTTTCAGGGTAAGGGTCCTTTTGCTGCTGCAATTGCTGGAGCAGTTAAAGATCGTGAGCGTCGTCTAGAAGAACGGAGGAAATCCACTGTCTTCCTTTCTGTTGGGACCATGGAAGGGGCATCCGCCACCAGCCCAGATGCCCCTTCTCTGACTCAGTCTCACTCTATCGATGAACGTATGCTGACCCGAGAGCTGGGACAGCTGCCTCCCCCTGCCTTGGCCCTGAGCCCCTCACCTAGTGGGACCACCTTTATACATCCACTCACTGGAAAGCCCCTGGACCCTAACTCACCACTAGCTCTTGCGCTGGCCGCAAGGGAGAGGGCTCTGACCTCCCAGAGCCAGTCCCCAACTGGTAGCCCAGAACCTAGGACTAAACATGAACGGGCAGACCAGGGTGTAATATTCATTGACACTCAGACCAAAGAGTCTCCACATGGGGAAGGGGTACCCACATCTCCTCCTTTCTCACCTAAAAGCGCCAAGGCAGCGGGTTATGGAGTTGGAGCCTCCCCAGCATCAATTTTAGTTTCTCAGCCCACTCAGCATAAGTGGGCCACATCGTCATCACCTGTATCATTCCGGCAGGAGATGGAGGCCAGAGTAGAGGAGAG
Organism: Helostoma temminkii; assembly: GCA_900302695.1. Classification (NCBI taxonomy): domain Eukaryota; kingdom Metazoa; phylum Chordata; class Actinopteri; order Anabantiformes; family Helostomatidae; genus Helostoma; species Helostoma temminkii. The sequence continues at coordinate 9,670 of OMLM01009397.1, forward strand.
GAAGGAGGAGAAAAGACTAGAGGATAAAAAAAGTATGTTGATCAGTATTATGGATACTTCGCAGCAGAAGACGGCAGGGCTAATCATGGTCCATGCTACAAGCAATGGCCAGGCTATTGGGGTGGGTGCAGAGCTAGAACAGACACCTGCACCAACTTCCATAGAGGCCAGCAAATCTCCAAGTCCACGGGCTAAATCCCCGAGTCCCACAGTCTCCCAACCCCAGGCTCAGTTACAAACCCAGCCTCAAATTCAGCGTCCTGCCACTCCGGCCCAAGAGAAAAGTCTGGCTCAGGGAAGCTCAGAGGAAGATGTGGATCCATACACAGTGACCCTTCCCCCTGCAATGTTATCCTCCAGTGATGAGGAAACGAGAGAGGAACTACGTAAGATCGGAGTTGTTCCACCGCCAGACGAGTTTGCTAATGGGCTGCTGGCTGAGGCACAGCGGGCACCAGTGTCTCCAACTAAACCTGCCACTTCTCCCACCACACCAACAACACCAACATCCCAAACTTCCTCAGCTCCAACGACCTCAATTGTGACTCCCACCCAGCCTCAGCCTCCTAAGCCACCACCTCCACCCAGTGCAGCAGCTGTCTCAGGGAAGCCCTCCGACCCTTTGGAGCCCCCAGCGGTGGGTGAGTCTGGCTCTGCAGCTGACTCAGGCGTAGAGGAGGCTGATACTCGCAGCTCCAGTGAGAGAGAGCGAGACCACCATCTCGAGACCACCAGCACCGTCTCTACAGTTTCCAGCATGTCCACATTGTCCTCAGAAAGCGGCGAGCCTGCCGACACACACACCACGCACACCTCCTATGCTGACGGGCAGACTTTTGTGCTCGACAAGCCGCCAGTGCCTCCTAAGCCCCGACTCAAGTCCCAGATAGGAGGAAGTAAAGGCCCGGTCACCTTCAGGGACCCTCTGCTGAAGCAGAGCTCTGACAGCGAGCTGCTATCACAGCAACAGGCTGCTGCCCTAGCTGCTGCTGCTGCTGGTGGAGCTGGGCTCCCCTCAGGTGGTTCAGCCTCAGTGACTGGACTAGCCCCCACCAAACCACGCTACCTCTTCCAGCGTAGGTCCAAGCTGTGGGGGGACCCAGTGGAACCCCGTGGGCCAGGGATTGGGCTAGGTATTGGGAGTTTGGGCAGTCTTGGTGGGCTGGGGCTGGGGCTAGGTGCAGATGAAGGAGCAAAACCATCTGTTATGGGGGAACTCAGTTCACGACTACAGCAGCTAAATAAAGACACTAGATCGTTGGGAGAGGAACCACTGGGAGCATCACTTGACCCAGGGAGGAAGTCACCTGTGGCAGGTGCCAGGTAAGGCAAAATCTAGCAAAAATGTACTGACTTTTATAGTAGAAACCTTATGATTAGCAGTTTCAGTGCCCAGCTTCAGAAACAATAACAATAACAATAACAATAACAATAACAAACCCACTGGACAAAATGTTGCAAACACAGAAGTGTTCATTTATTCCTTAAAAGCAAACACATATTGTAGTCATCAGTTTAGTATTTATATTTTAGTCTGAAATTAAATCATATTCATCTCTAAGTGGCCTTTAGTTTAATTTAAGTGCCTGGTGTAGGTTTAAAATATACGAATGAATATTTATAATATGTACAGTACTCGTCAAGTTTGGACACACATCAGAATCACCATGTCATAGCTGCGTTACCATCATTGCATAAGGGTTTACTAATGCTAGACAGTACTGATGTTTGATCATTATAGGCCTCTGTATGTTTATGTAAATATTCCTTTAAAAAAAGGTTTTTCCAGCTACAATAGTAAATATTAACAATGTCTACACTGTATTTCTAGTCAATTAAACGTTATAAAATCTGCTTTTCTTTCAAAAATAGGGTAATTTGTATGTGTGTCCAAATTTTTCACTGGTCAAAGGTATATAACAATCTACCATGCAAGTAAGTGATAGATTAGATCAGAGGTGCCCTGCACTGCTCGTATTAACTTCTCTGTCAGCGTTGTGTGTAAACATAGATTATATGTGCTGTACATTTCAATGGGCATACACTATGTTACAACGGCAGCAAGACAAACATAATGACACAATGGTTATCTGAAGCACATTGGTATTTTTTTAATTGCTAATGTCAATTTTGTACAAGTTTCTTTTCATCACTGTACCTGAAAGTACACTGAAGTCCTTTATATTTCTACAGATGTGTGGACACCGAAGAGAGTAAACCTTAAGGTTATAGTCCCTAGGGTAAACCAAAGATTTTTAAAATATATTTTTCCTAACACGTCTATAAACTAATCCTACTGAAAGAGAATAAGCATTTTATTTCATGTTTTTGTCTATTTGTTACCTTGTTTGCATCATCTGATTTCTTAATTAATATTTTCACAAGCTTCCATAGTTACAAGTTTCAAGTATTTGGATATATAGCAGTGCTGCATTTTAAATAAATTACTGGTTTTAAAGATGTATAGTAGTACTACAATTGATGCATCTGATATTGGGTGTAAAATGCTCCTTGTTTCCATAGTTACAGTTGTACTCTTTGAGCTTGTGTGAGAGTAGTAAATTATCCATTGGTGCAAACAAGGTAACAGGGCCTAGAGGAATGCACTTGCTGAAAGCCTCTCCTCATCACACACACTTTCACTATTGGGCTCTAACCTATTATCCTGCTTATAGTTATCCTTCCAGCTTCTCCTTGAACCTTTCCCAGTGTCTCTTATCTAATAATACATCCTTACTGTATATCCACAGTTCTTTGCAGTCATCACTGAAATTTCATGATACTCAGAACCGTCCTTCTTATCACTGCCTCCCTTATCCTACAGTGATATCAGTGATAACATCAAAGATTTAAGGATGTATTTTCAGCAAAGTTTTAACATGAACTATAATGGTGTGTCATGTTGAAACCATCCCCTCACGATCTCGAGTCCTGAGCTGCTACATAGAAATAGTTTTTATGGTTTTCTAGTCTTTTTTTTTTTGGTTGCCCATTAAAAAAAGGCACAAAACTGACACTTAATTTTATTAATATTAGTGTGTGTTGCAGATTGGTCCATATACAGTATGTTATCAGTATTTGGGTTTAGGCATACTCCATGAGTTATAGCCTTGTCCCATTTGTTTCTTCTTCTTTTGTCATAATCTCTGTTCACATGAATAGTTATTGTAAAAAATAAATGTCACTGTATCTCATTGCTGATTAAAAGGAGCTAAAAAAGGAATTCTGAATATTTTATAATAATCTCTACCACAATCATCTCATTATTTTGACATCAGTAGGAAACAACCAACGTCACATAAGTGAAAGTGCTGTGTTTGTGTCCAGGTATCAACAAAGTCACTTACAAGGCACAACATGTCTTTCAAGAGCTTTTTACCATAGGCCCCCAGTTGATATACAAATTTTAGTACTTGGCAATGTTTTGTAATTTTTGTTGTCTACGTGAAAGTGTAGGTTTGGTGTCAACAGAAGTCTGCTGCTATTTCGCTACTTTGTGGACATTTTGGAGGCAGGATTTACCTCTGGAGCCTTAAATGTAGCTATGTTGAGTATTTAAAGCAAAAGCATGTTTTGTAGTTCCATCTATTTTTTGTAATCTGTTACAAAAGTTTGGGTTGAAAAGCCCTCCTGTCTCTATTACTTTAAACGATGCATCACTCAGGTAGCCACAGATGAAGAATGTATTCATGTGACACTGAGCCATATTCATCCATCTGACAGTGATCTCTAGCAGAACATCAGGATCCCTGGATGGAAAATGCGATCATGATGTCAAATACCACGTCATATAGTGCATAGTTCTTTCCTTAGATTACACAACCGAAATCATCCCCACCATCGCCTGAGATCGTGCTGAGATTTGATCGCCCTCAGCTGGAAAGATGATCATGCACACCATTACTTCCGTCTGCCTCTGCATTTTTGTCTTTTCATTCACTAGAGCGTTTCCCATATAATATAGGTATTCCAGCACTCTGAATTGTAATGTGTTGTGTGCTCCATTTAAACTCCTCTAAATTCACACATGCTGCTATATTATGTCTCTTGTTGTATTCACCTCATTCACATGCTATGTATCACAGCTTTAAGTGGTTTAGGAACCTATAGGTTCTCCTTTTATTTTAGTTGTGTTTTTTTGTTTTCTTTTTTCTCTGTTTATCTAATTTGCATAACTTTGTTTTGTTTTTCAGTGATTGTGTTGAGGATGGCCATGGTCCCTGACTGTCTTGCTTATTGTACACTGTAGGTTTCTTTGACACTGCTAAAACAGAATAGATCATGTTGCAATTATTTGTTAGACAACATACACACATCCCATGCAGTAAAAGCACAGCCATGTAATTTAATAACTATAGTACATATATTAAGGTATATTTGCCAAAAATAGTAGTTCTTACTGTCCACATAATTTTTAAGTCCAGAAACAAACACAAAAGTCAAGGTACACGTGACCACCTTTGTTTATTTGTTTTTCTTTGTTTGTGCAGTGTTTGTGAATATGTGAATAGTGTGCTCATTTCTCTCTCATGTAGCCCACTGGCCAGTTGGCTCTGCTGTCTTTCTCATCCTAACACATCAGCAACACCAACACACAGAACATACAGACACATGAATACATGTGTACTTACACATACTCACAGCCCCACACAATCACACATACAGCATCAAAGACAGCAGAGTTGGCTGAAGCAGGCTATAATGCTGAGTTCGATGCACATCACAGGTGGAAAAGTGTACTAGCCCTCAAAGTTACAGCTTCAACTGGGAAAGTTGGGCACATTTGAAGCAGATGCCGTAATGTCAGACAATATGGCAGCTGTAATAACATAACTCAAAATGTTGGCTGTTAACTTGAAATTAATATTGTGTGTAAATTCTGACTAAATGGATGACAGCCTCGTTCCCTGTCCATTGCTTATTTTCTTGCATTTCGTTGATGTATATAAGCTCTGCTGATGTTGCAGATATTTAGTAGTCTGCCATACAACTGTGATCAGTAGAGAGTTTTTCGCAGTCATCCATGTTGTTTACATTTGGTGTCATGAGTCGTGAAAGCTTTGAGCTCAGAATTTAAAATTGACATTTCCAACCTTCAACATGCATCGAACACAACATACGTTTTGTTGGCAGGCTGCATCTCATGGAGTGATGCTAACATTCTCTACCATTGCTCTCTCTCTCTCTCTCTCTCTCTGCTCACCTTGCATGCTCTGCCCTGCTGCTCTGATCTGATTGGTCTAGAACAGACTGTGCGCCCAGGAGGGCAGGACAACTGTGTAAGTGTGCATGGAGCTCGTGTCATTTCTGTCGGCTCCCTCTAATATGATCATTTTCCCAGCCTGTGTGCTGCTTAGCCACCATTATTCCATTACACTCTAGACCAAATCTCACAAAAGGTCCAGAAACATGCAGTAACAGCAAACCATGTTGCGCTTGAACGTGACACGCTTTTATGCATGAAATAGAACACATTTAAATATTTTCTTTTTGGTTTTCCATGCTTGCACAAAACTAGAAAAATACGTTCACATTCATATTCTGACTAATCTATCACTCTTCTGTCTTCTGTCTGCACCAATAGATCAGTAGTATCCTACTGGCTAATCGTTTATGATTAGACTCTGTCACAAATTTATCCTTCCATTATATTTAAAATGAGGATGCATAGCGATAGATGATGAAGTATTTACTCTAAAAACTAGAGTGACTATTGCTGCAGTGTTTGTCAGATTTTTTGCCAGTTTGTTATTAGTACAGTTCTACCCCTACATGCTGCAGATGGTAGGACTGGGTTGTTTGGTCAGTGAGATTTCCTAAATGGTAGGCTGTGTTGGATTTCAGAATAAGATGCTGTCTTCACATGGTATTTATCAGCAAAGACATGATAAATGACAAAGCTGTTATTGCCATCTTTGTTTTCTTCATGCACCACAATTCTTTGCCATACAAAGGCACAATACCTGTGTGCATTTGTCTTGAATAATGAGTAATGTACAACAAACATGAAAATCTACTCCTGGATTTGCTTAATCTCTCCAAACACGGGCAGTATGGGTTGCTTTAACTGGAATTATCTTTTGACTGAAGGAAAAGACTCTTAAGTATGAGTTATAAGATAGATCCTTATTTTCAAATGCTTCCATATATGCCCTTGTAAAGTTAACTGTAATGTATTATTTGAAAATGCAATGTAAGTGATGTTTCATGAATAAATGGTAAAAAAAAAAAAAAACCTATCAAAGGTTTGAACATGTCATTTAAACTTGTACAGCTACGATTGGCAAATGCAGCTTGCTGCTTTCTTGTTGCTGTGATGGGAAACTAGTTTGGTCTTTCAGAGTGATTAACCTCTAGCCTGCACTAACTTAAACTTTGGAGGAACTGACAGCATTTTATGTACTATATAATCAAAAGTTTGATCTTATTTTGTTCTTTATTTTCTCTTTGTTAATGTTCATATCTGGTTACACAGCTGAAACCATGTAAACGTTTTCTGTCTGTCTTCACCAGACTTTTCAGCAGCCTAGGCGAGCTCCACACCATTTCCCAGAGAAGTTACGGCACCACATACACCATTCGTCCTGGCAGCCGCTACCCCATCACCCGACGCACCCCCAGCCCAGGTTCTGGCTCTCCTGACCGAGGAGACCCTCTTGGACGATTTTCAGGTTTCGGCCTACCAACCTCACCGACTACACCGCCACAAACCATCCTCAAATCTTCTAGCCTCAGCCTACCCCAGGAGCCTAAAGAGGTTCGCTTTGTAATGAGGAGCTCCAGCGCTCGTTCCCGCTCTCGCTCACCTTCCCCATCACCCTCCCATTCCCCTGGACTGGGGTCACCACTTTTAGCCCTTCGGCCCTTCCACCAAAAGCCTCTCCACCTCTGGAACAAGTATGATGTTGGAGACTGGCTTGAGAGCATCAATCTTGGAGAGCACAGAGCAGGGTTTCAGGAACATGAGATCGAAGGCTCTCACCTCCCAGCACTAACCAAGGAAGACTTTGCAGAGCTGGGAGTGACACGGGTTGGACACCGCATGAACATTGAACGAGCACTAAAACAGCTGCTAGAGAGCTGACCCCTGCCGTGAGACACAGCAGCAGCTGGAGAGAAAGATGAAGATGAAACAGGCAGGAAATAGTTTATTCAAATAAGGAGAGAATAACTAGGGACCACTCCTCTTTTACTCTGGCTGCATTTATGTTCTGCACAACAAATGTTTACTTGTGGTCCACAGCGCTTTACAACACTTCACTTTCTCTGTTAACACCCTGCACTTGGCACTGCACTGATGAGGAGGACTCAATACATTTGTCCTTTTCTACTTGGCCCTCAGTGCCAGCCCAGCTCCATGCCTGCAGCCAGTCAGATCAGACCTCAAAATGGGTTCTGATCTTTCTTTGCTGTGGAAAAACCGCATGAGCTCCAATGAAAAGATTTGATTTGTGAAATGTTGTTGTGTCATTCCCTTAGTAACACCCACACTTTTCTCCCACTCTTCCCTCCTCTCTACCTCTATCCCTCCATCTATTCGGCCTCTGAAAGCCTTTGCAGTTTGAGTAAAGGAGGAGGAAGAACTTTTCGTTTCAAATAGAAAGCTCAGTTGCCTTTCAAAATATTTATATAGAGATCATCATCAATAATGGTGAACACAGGACAGTGGACATAGCTGACACAACTGTGAAAAGGTGTCTTCTCTATACCTGCTGTAGTTTTTAAACCAGAGACTTCAGAGCCCAGAGGTGGAGCTCCACACAGTAAACCACAGGAGAAAACCCCTCTGCCTTGGTCCCCAGACTGTGCTATCTATTATATTTGGAGAATGTTTAACCAACACTCGTGGCTTTTTTCACAATCATTTTTTTGGTTTTCCAAAGGGAATATTATATATAAGTATTATGATATATATGTATCTAAATATAGCTTTCAGAAGAAAAGAAAACGTTGCCTATGAGGAAATGTATTAAATTAATCTGCGCCTGTTTTTGGTTTTTAGTATAGATGGCAGAGAGAATCTTTAAATTTATTTCGCCAATAGTTTTCTCATTTCTACCAATTATATACATATATATAAATATATATATTTGACAGAAAAAGTATATAGATATGGAAATGAAATTTTTGCCATAGGTATTCAACTTTCCTTATGGTCACCCTTTCTTGAACCGTAGCATGACGAGTTGCATCATGTCTTGAACAGAGTGTTTGTTGTTTGTTTTTATTTTCTTACGGTCTTCCTTCATACTAAAGGGCATCCCATAATGTGACACTGAGACCTCAGTTGAAACCCATCCCTACTGCTTCAGCTGTGGATCTTCTGTCTAATGAGACAGCTAGTTAGTAAAAGGGGCTCTTCATCTGATGCCTGTTAATCACTCAGGGATGGAAGTTTGGGGCACTAGCATGGAGAAGCTGTTTTTGTACAATCCATTTAAAATCTTGTTTGTAAGGACATTTTAACACCACCATAGTCTGAAAATTGATAGAAGGCTAGCAAAAATTTCCATCCCTGTGATCCCTAAGCTTCTCAGACTGGTCTGCACAAGGTCTGGTATGGTAAAATAAGTTCTGGACAAGGAAGCACTGGTATTTCCATCATCACCAGTATAAAAGAAATGATGATGGAAATACCAGATAACAGAAATCTTTTTAGGATTTCACTTCTCCTGCAGTAGGAAAGCACTGTTAAGTTAATGGTGTGTAAATCTGTCCAGATTATACTTGAACAACTCTAAAACAAATGTTAGTTTTTCCTATAATCTACTTTTACCTGGAGTAAAATCAAGAAAGACTGCTCATACAAGGGCTTAAATAAGAACCATAAAATATGTGCCCTTCTGAAATGCCACTGTAGGAAATGTGTATTTTGTTTATCAGGCTGTGGGGATGGGAAAGTCTCTGTAAGGTCTTACAGAAAATGCAGTGTTTTACAACCTGGTAGTGTCTTTCAATGCCGCTGCTTCCCTTTACCGCTATAATTTACTTAGTGAGTAAAGCATTATCACACATGGTGGCAGCAAGAACTCTAAAAAAAGACCCAGGTTGTAAAAAAAGCTGAATTTTCCTTTAACAATACAAAATCTACAATTGTACTCATGAGTAGCTTCTGCTGGCAGTGAGAACCGGTGAGTTTTATTCACACAACAAAAACACATTTTATCCTAAGCTTTTCTCTGACAGAAGGCTGGCTAATTGGTACTATCACTGAAAACCTTCATGCATCAGCATCTGGTCAGTACGCCAAGGCTGTTTCACTTGGCGAGAAATTGTGTGTTTTATTTTTTTATTTTTAAAAGCAGGCGGTGAATATAGTGTTGTATCTGCGTTGTAGGAATAGCACTCACGGCCTCACTGTGACCTCACTGATTATTTTACTTCTGACTCCAGTGTTATGTCTTCATTCAGACTTTTTGTGTTCATTGTTGTTGTTTTTTTTTATTCTTGTTAGGATTTGTTACCCTCAGACTCTGTGGGTAGATTTTGTAGCGTGTGAAACATGATATTTAAATCTTTCACTCATTCGAATTTTAGAATGACCGAAAAGACAGAAAAAACTAATATCCATTCTAAATGTACTTACTCTTGTAAAAATGAACAAACTACAAATATTTGCTTTTTTAATCACAAGCAATGTATATATGATAGATTTCATATAAATTTTTGAAAAACAAAAAGTATATAGATCTATATATGAATGTTTGGCATATATGCATAGTTAACCACCTGTGGAAAAGGTGAGAAGATTTTATTCTTTCTATGAACTCTTGAACTTTTGAACTCTGAACTATGAACTAGGGGATGATTTGCACAAAACAAGGTGACAAGGTGCTAACATAAAAGCCACCCATAGTCGAAGCGCATGTGTGCATCTAGATTCCCTGAATCTCTCTGTGTGGTTGTTCCTCTTAACCATGTTTGTACGACTGCGTGTATGCGTGCAAATGCTTGTTTGCATTTTGTGTGTTTGAGAGAAACGAACGCACATCTGACAGGATGCATGGTTGATTGATAGTTAGCATTTACATCCTTGGAGTCCACAATAGCCTTACTGTATTACCATCAGAGATTCTCGGCAGTGGCTGTGTCACACACACAAATAGAACTGCACATATACATACTCCTTCAGTTCAGTTGGACACCGTTGCTTTCTTGTTTTCGACCAAGTGACATCTTCAGAAAGTGGACTGCCCTGCCTAAGAGGGAGAGACAGACAGAGAGAGGGTTTCCATGGGCGAGTGAACAAAACCATTGTCACATTTTCTATTGCAAGATAACTACAACTCACCTTGCAACTGTGTAGGTACAGCTTATGCAGTGTTCCTGTTTTGTATGTCTATTCCTAGATGGCATATGTGCTCCCTACTCTCCACACTGTCTGGCAGCACTCCTTTTTCCTTTTTCAGACCTTCAGTTTCTGAGTTTTGGATATGCTATATGAAGTGATCCAGTGAGGAACAAACAACACAAAAGAAAAATGTGCCAAAAAATAACTCAACTTTGAACTGTATATTTGTCTCTGCTTTAGGACTGTCTTAGCTGCAGCATTTTTGAGCTGTTAGACTCAATAATATGGTGCCATCTCCTGGAAATCTTGAGAACTACAGACAATGGTTAGATCCTCCTCTAATAATAATACTGAAGTGGA
>OMLM01009398.1:0-43649 GCA_900302695.1 Helostoma temminkii
TAGATTCAGGAGCTCTTTTCTGAGTTGACCCAGTCCACAGCCAATGGTTCCTCTCCTTTCTGTCATGGTATCACTGAACACTGCTGTGGCCCAGAGTGGTCCCTTGCTGCTTTCCAGCTGAATGACATACAAAAACAGGCTATTATTCGAGTCCTTGAAAGCACATGAAGCAACTCCAGCTTACATCTATAAACCTCAAACATGTGAAATCCCTACAGTGAAACATTCTTCCCTGATGCAAGCAGTGACATTTTGCATGGACTCTCCTCCCTGCCTCTCACTCTCCAAAGCTAATATTTCTGCTAGCAAGATGCTGTAAACACACGCTCTTGTGCAACAGTTTATCTCAGAGGAGCTCCCCTCCAGAGTGTTAAACTCCAACACAACACACTCATAAAAGTGTGGGGAGAAAACTGATACCAGAGTGGTTCTCATGAGAGCAATCCTGTCATTGCGGTCAAAAGGCCACTGAGGGCTTAGTCATTCCAACATTTGCATTGGAAATCAAAACCGATACTTTGAAATGCTTTTTAAACTCATCCTGGTCTTCCTTTGGTTAATTACATATTGCAGGCTGAAAACAGAAGCAATGAGACTGTATGATTAGTCAGAAAAGTGAATGAGGGGAACTGAGAAAATTCTTAGTGGACCTAGTTAAAACATGAAATCAGTGAAGCAGTGAAGCAGTTAACTTTATCAGTTGTTTGGGAAACACTGGCCTTAACTGGAAAAATCTTATCTCACAAGACTCCCACCACCACAGTGCCAGCACCGGTGGAAGAAAAGTGGAAAATGTATTCAAGGGAAGAGGATGCCATCTGCTGGGACAGCAGGAAAGTCCTGCTGGAATCCAGTCCATGTTTGCTTCTTCAAACTTCTACAGATACACAATTTAATACTCGTCCAGTGACAGCACGGAAAGACCTGTTGAATTGTGTGATTCTTGCATTTCTGCAGTTGTATAGGCACAGATCTGAATCAGTGCTTAAAAGTTTGTGACTCCTTTAGAAACCTAAGGTCAGTGTTTCGATCAGTGGGGTAGTCTGGATCCCACCAGTTGACTGTCAGGGAGATCATGAAAACATTCTATCTTTGTTAGCTTTCCCAAGAGTGGCCAACCAACAAAGATCCCACCAGGAGCAGGTGTGTAATAGCCTGAGGAGTAACATAGAACCCCAGAGGAATATTGTGGAAAATAAAAGCTTCTCTTACAGTGGCTAATATTAGTTCATATATATAAGTTCATGAGTCTGCTATCAGGGGAAACACTGAAAAACAGTGGTGTACATGGCAGTGTTGCAAAGAGGAAGCCACTACTCTCCAAAAATAACACTACTGCAGATTGTTCAAGGCAACGTGGGTAAAACAGAAGACTGCTGGGGCTGCTCTGCCAAATCTGGACCAGGACAGAAAGTGGATCATGTAGAAAGACAATGACTCTAAACACTTAGGGTCAAACTATTAGTCCCCTTCACGGCACCAAACAAATCTTAACCTTTTCATAGAAATGACCATAAACATGTTTAAGATGTTTAGACAAAATCTCCAATAAGTTTTATCAAAGAAAACTTACTGATTCAGATTTGCAACAATAAAACACAAAAATAACAAGGCCAAAAACAACAATCAATAGTCAATAGTTTAACCTTTTTGAGTCACAGCTGACAACAACCTCTTATGGTAGTTTCTAACTAGGCTGGTACATGCCTCTTGAGGGATCTTCCAAGGGAAATTGTTCCAGCTCATCCAAACTGCATGGTTATCAAACATGGACATCAACCTTGAGTTTCTGCCACAGATTCTTCGTAGGATTAAGATCTGAAGGCCAATCCAGGACCTTGATTTTGGTGTTCTTCAAAAAGTTTTGGATCAACCTGAATGAATACTTACGAAGCATCCAGACCAAGGGACAGACTTCACACATCCCCATGTTTCAAAAGTTCACAGTTCACTGGCATTGATGTTCTATTTTTTCTGACAATGACCGCAAAGTCCACCATGATAGTCCTCACAACAGTCTTCTTTAAAACATCAAGTCCAGAAGACACCAGTTCAGCAACAGTCACATTGGCAGGATTCTTGTTGACATTTCTAAATATTTTTTGCACTTTGACAACATCCATGATTATTTCTAACAGAATTAGTCTCCATGTGCTGTGCAATGATGCAACATACTGTACAGCTGTTCTAGACACTGTGAAACACTTGGAAATTTCCCCTTAAGATGAGCATCCACTATGTTTTTTCTGAGTTCCAGATTCACTTCTTTACTTTTAACATAACGAAATGACATCTTGTCAAAATTTTGAGAGTAATCCCTCTCTGGTGCCACTAGCCCTGTTCATGGAGTCCCTTGAGTAGAGTTAATTTCTTTTTTATTGCTGAAGAGGAGTTTATTCATTTTGACCTTGTCATTTTAGTTTTACCTAATTAGCTAATCTGTAAAATATCTTGATCAAACTTAGTAGATATTTTGTCTTTGTTCTTTTGGAAGCAGTTAAACTCTATACATGTTTGGTCATTTCTATAGAAAAGTTTTTAGTTTGATCACTTAAAGAGAGCTAATAATCTTGACCATAACTGTACCAATAAATGGCTAAAGCAGAAGAAAGGCAAAGTTTTTTAAATGGGTCAAAAGTCCTGACATGAATCCTGCAGTCATGAGGAAGGACTTCATGTGAGGAAGACACTGGGTTAAAACCATCTCATCTAGTTCAGTTGGTTTGTGTGAGCGTTCAACAGACGTGTTTTCAGACAGTTCTGATTTTTGATACTGTGGACTGAAAATGTGATCAGCCATGATAGCATGGTACAGTAAATGTGTAAATGTGTGCTGCAGCATGTCCATAAGTAAGAACCTTGTAGATGGAGGTATACACTCACAGCAGCCCTTTGGTCTGAGTGTGTGAGTATGAAACATTTTTAGGTCAGTTTAGAATTTCACCAGCAGATTAAATGAGTTTGCAGCCAAGGTTGATTGAACACAGGCTGCCTGGTTGGATTTACACTCTCACTACAAAAACAGTGTGATTCTCTGGCAGTGAGTGGCTCCAGTCTGCTCATTTCATTTCTATGTAAACAGGTGAAATCAAATATATTTTTGAAGTTAGCTTTGCATGTGTCTCTCAACGGATCTGGTATTTGGGCAGGTGATGTCTGTTTTTACAGAAAGATCGGATTTTCACAGAGTTTGCAGAGAAAAGCAGGACTGGAACGAAGTCTCCAGCTATGTTGGCAGCTCTGTGAGGCTTTGACAAACAGGATACAGTGCATGTGTTTCAATGATGAGGTTCTTTCATACAAGTTAAGATATTTCTCTACTAACAGTGAACTTTGCTATTCATGTAAAAAGTTTTATTAGTTTCAACTCAATATTACTATCTACCCATTATCTCAACTGATTCTGGAGGCACTGCCAGCTATCTCTAGGCAAGAGGCTGCGTACACTGTGAACAGGTTGACACACATACCTTCATTCACACCTGCAGTCCTGTTTTAATGACATGTACCTCATTGTTTGTAATGTGAAGATGTCAGAATTTTAGACATACTTCGGCCTCTGCCCTCTCAGTACTGGCCTCTTCCTGAAATCCCTATCAAAATGATCTGTCTAAGCAACTGGACACACTGAGATCATGAGTCAAAGTTCCTCAAATGAAATTAATTTTATTTTTAGGATTTTATATCCAACGAGCCTGCGAGCAGCAAGATCAAAGACTGAAAAAGTCAGGAGAATTTGGGACACAGATGACGACCGTGGTTGTTCAGTTCAGAGATAGTGATGCTTCTCTCTGACAAATGACTTTTCACCTTTTGGTGTCACCTCAGCTCTCTCTGCACCTCTGGTACCAGCTACCATCACCACATGGTATCATCCACAATTTCTGTTTGTTGAAAGTGTGGAAAAACACCATTATAACCCAGAGCTATTACCAGGAAACCTCTAGAAACCTTCTATAAAAACACAGAGATATCAAGTTGTATGTATATAAAATATAAAATATTGTATATGTATATGTATAATAAAATATTCAACCCTTTATTTTCTGGCCTCAGATAAGTCAGTGTTAAAAATATTGTGTGTAAATACTGGAATGACATGGAATGTGTACAGCTACACAGTACATTTTATCTATGCGCCTAATGCTTCAGTGCTAACCCCTCCACCCAGCATTCTGTTGAAGAAACACAAACTCCTTGTCATTTCTTTTATTGGTTAAAACGCATATTTTAAATTCAGATTCTGAATCAAACTAAAAACTCACCATGTAGAATCTGTTTATCATTCCAGTGGAAAATGAGCCCTGGTCTAACAAAATGTCTCCACACGGTTATGGAGAACATGACCTTTGTCTTTAGTGGACGTACCTGATAGTAATCCTGACACTGAGAAGCTGGAACAAGTTTCTGTCAACTGACTAATCATTTTAGCATGAAAGGAACCACAGTCTCTATTTAGAGGCGCTTCTAGTCTTCTACTCAAACAAAACTAGTTTACAGTTTTTAGTTTGCTGTGGACTTCCTTAAGGCCGGCTGGAGGTCCCGGGACTCTTCAACAACATCCACACCTGCGGTACCTGAGCTCATGTTCATCAGGGAGCTTAGTCAAGATGTGTTCACTGAACAGAGTGAGCTCACACATGTGCAGGTGGCCGATCTTGACATACATCAAGTGCACAGACTAAAGCAGTAACTGCCCTGCAGCTGGTGTTATTTCCATCCGTGTGTGTACGTTCATGGTCTTCGGGCAGTAAGTGATACCCCACCATTTCCAAGAATTCCTTCTCTCCACAATGTTTTCAGAACGGAGGAGCAGGACAGCGCAGTAGTGCTGATGAGGCTGAAAGTGAAAGCACATGGTCAAGATACTGAAGTACTGTGAGGGCAAACCAGTCTCTAGTTTTCTATCACCCACATTCCCAGTAAAAAGCCAATAGGCTTTTCATTTCCTCCTCTCTATTACCATAAGGTAAACACAAACCAAGTGAGGAATTTCCTGTTATTCCATACGGAGACAGTTAGCATTTGCTAACATAGCAGATTGCTTGCGTTTCAGCTAATATGTCCAGAAATGACTGCTG
Source organism: Helostoma temminkii (assembly GCA_900302695.1). Taxonomy (NCBI): domain Eukaryota; kingdom Metazoa; phylum Chordata; class Actinopteri; order Anabantiformes; family Helostomatidae; genus Helostoma; species Helostoma temminkii. The sequence continues at coordinate 5,082 of OMLM01009398.1, forward strand.
TCTTTGCACAACAATCAGTTCACACTACACAGCTATAACCCTGAAATGTAGCCGGGTTTAATTCACTGCACATTGTGCCTGTCTGGAAGGTGGAAGCGCTGCTGCAGGTTGGGTTTAAGCTCTTTGTAAGAACTTGTCTGCCTACCAGACAACTATATGTAATAATTATCATCCTATAAATGTGTCACATTTCTAGATAAGTTTGATAATATTGTGTACAATGTGCAGTATGTAATGTTCTACAAGTGATTTAAAATTTTAGTTCTGATTCTAAATGAGACAAAGACATAGATCAAATATCAAAACTAAGAAATTTAAGTGTTTTCTGAAAAATATTTGCTAATTTTACATTTGATACCATCAGCACATTTCAAAAAAGTTGGGACGGGCATCTTTCCCAGAGCTTTGTGTCAATTAATTTAAAAAACCTTTCCTGATAAATGATTTCAGCTGGTTAACAGTTTGCGGTGTCCTTTGTTGTGTATAATGTACCAAATGTTTTCAGTGGGTGACAGGTCTGAACTCCATGCAGGTCAGTTTAGGGCCTGGACTCTTTTACTACTGAGCCATGCTGCTGGAACATCTGCAGCATCTGGTTTGGCACTGTGTGGCTGAAATAAGCAAGACCTCCAAAACCTGTTCACATACTTAGCATTAATGGCACCTTACCATGCTATGTGCTCTAATCTCACCAACTGAATCACAGGTGCTGGCTTTTGAACCATGCACTGATAACTTTTTTAGCATGAAGGCTGCATCCTCCATTATTTCCAAATAGAAAAGTCATATTTTGGTGTTCATAAGCCTGAGCAGTGATTTCCACAATAGAACTGTGTTTTTTAATATACAATCACGATGCAATCATTTAGCATTACACAATTTTTCCAGTTTTTTTGTTGCCTTTAGCCAAATTGGAGATATGTGGGTGGCATCACATGCCAGAACATCTTCAATAAAAAAACTCTTGGCACAAGTTTTTATTTACATTTTTTTTCAAATCAATTTTGTGTCCTCAAAATCTGTGCCCTTTTTTTGCATGACTTCCTGTTAGTGATCATGATTGGCTGCAGCTGGTAGCTTCTCTGCACCAACATATAAAGACTTTGAGTGCACTTACTAGATTGTAAAACACACAGGACAATGACAAAGTTTAGATGTGAGAAAGAAGAGAATTCCTCTAAACAATTGCAACATTCAATTATTAAACAATTATTCATAAATACAAGCTGGGAGGTGGAGCCACTTTACAAGGTCTGGATGGAGACTCTGTCTCACAACTGAAAGGACATGCATCATCAGGAATTATCACAGCACAGGTCTGCTACAAACTGGTTACTGCTGTTCAGTTCAGCCACAGTGATCAGAGATATGTTTCGAGGAGCAAAGAAGAAAAATTCACCCCCAAATAAACTGTGCCTGCAATTAAACATGGTGGTGGTGGAATCATGCTCTGCCACTGGACCTGCTGCATTGCACAAACTGGATGGAATAAAGGAGCAGGAGGATGACCTTGGCATTCTTCAGCATAGCCTTAAACCATTTTAACAGTGGAAACTTGGACACAACTGTTTTTACTGTGTTCATCTCAGAAAACCTACCTGTGCTTTCAGTTATTTCAATAAGTGTAATATTAAATGACTCCCGTGACCATGTGAAAATGCTTTATGTCTCTTAGAGGTGAGCTCCACTGGTCTTCTTACCTTCAGTGTGAGTGTTACAAACCAAGCAGCAGACAACTGTCATTAAACTGAAATGTTTATTCTAGTAAACAGTACAGACCATGGAGAGGATCGCTGTTCAAAACAAACCAGCATCTCTTCTCTCTTCAGCTATTAGTGTAACAATCCTTCAATACTCTCTCATCAAGTTTAATCTTCTTCACTTTTTAATAGGACAAATAACAGACATAATACTATACAGACTGTACACACATTGTATGTATCTTATGTAATAAACACAGCTCAGGTTTTTTTGCCTACAAGGACGAAGGAGACGGCAGAAAAAAAACATGCTTCAGAGAAGAGAAAGTGGAAAAGAATGAAACAAGTCCTAAAATCAGTTTCAACTCAAGCACTTTGTACCAAAATGAAACATACAGCTTTGTGGGAGAGAAATAAAACAAACATAAACTAAGGACTTATTAAGATGTAAATTGTTAATGTTCTGCTGTCACGTCATAAATATTATGTTATAAAGATCAATATGCTGCAGTTTTCTTTCTCCCAAAATCAATAAAAATAGAGATAAAAAGCATTTGGGGATGAAAGGTTTGTAGATTCTGCATCAAATGGAATGAAATCAAAGCAGGAACTTTCTCTACAGAGTCAGGACAGAGTCAGAGGAGTGGCTGCATAAATAAACATTAAAACATGTGCTACATATCAAAACATGACTGTTTCACAGGACACGCACAACAATAAAAATAAACATTATCTATTGCACAATAGAGGTAACGGATGACAAATACAGTATGGTTGATGGTACCAGTGTGGAAGTCACTAATCTAAACAGTACACAGCAGACAGGCTGAGGTCAGGGGGAGATGGACAAAATCACATGTCCAACACATGGATCAGTTCACACAGGGCAGAGTCTCACGTATGAATAAATCTGGTACCCACTGAAAAGTGTTGAGTCTATCAAATAATAATAATAATAATAATAATCAAAATACTGTTATGTCTAAGACTAAGTTAAGTTGATCAAACCGCTCCTGATTTCAAATGTATTTTAATTTTTTAAACTAACGCTTCACTAATTTAGTTCAAACTAAAATATATTTCAGTTTTGTTTGCGTATCTGTCTGAAACTGAAACTCAGGGATCATAAGGGCACTAGAGTGAAAAACACCCAGCAGGTGAGTGGCATGAGCACAGATTTTCTATTCAGTCTTAACCTTGAAAAGAAAAACATTTTTCTTGACCTTTTAACCACAGCAACTGAAAAGCCTTTAATATTACATGTAACATACTAAGAGACTACTGAAACTTTTACTATGAAGCCTCTGCTTCCCAGGTGCTCTTTATACTGTGTGACAGTATCAGAACCGAGAGCTGATCACACACACGCACAAATGCCCCTACCTGCTCCCAGAGCAGAAGGTATCACTGCATCCTGTGCCGCACACACTGATTCTACATAACCCAACTTCTGGTCACAGGTCGCAAAGGATCTGCTTTCAAAACGCAGCTGGCAGGTGGTTCTGATTAAAACACCAAACTAATTCAAGGGGACATTTGAGCCATTGTGAATATTAGTGGACTTATTTTTGTTCCATCAGATTCCGGTCACATTGTAGTGAAAGCATTAATGGCACTTTACTGTTAGCTGTGTACAGTTTAGACAGTGACTCTATGTACAAGGACACCATTATCCTACAGGATTACAACTAAAGCAAAGTAAATATTAATCATATGTAAACAAGCAAAATGGCAGAGAGTATCAGTTTACACACATCTGGCAGAATCAGAGACTCTGGGTGAGTTTGGGTGAATTCACATTGCTAGGGTTTTTAGCATTCAGTTCCCCCAGAAGGCAGCTCCACACATACAACATTTGGGAAGAAAACAGTTGTTCGATAAATCAGTCAAGCTACTGACCTCCTCTGTACCATCATGTTGTTCACTGTGGTGACTGGAGTTTAAACTAAGACACAGCTTGTTAGTATTTTACAGAGACTTGATCCAACAGGAGCTTACACACAGTCCTGGAGAGTTACCTGATGGAATCTGGAGATTTCAGTACATTAGAACATTTGTAACAGGGGTGAATGTTAAGAGTATGAACTTTCCTCATACTTGACAATCTACTTCACAATATTTGAAGTTCAATTTATGCATCTATGCCTATGCTGCTGTGGTGAGCTTCGTCACCACTGGGGTGGATTTTTTTAGTAAAACTCACAAGGCTATAGAAACTCACTGTCAAACAGATGATCATGTTGGACTTGGACCTAAAAAATGTTGAGCAGCAGTTGCTTGTGTGGCATATTTATGGTTCTATCAGAAGACACCCAGAACTGTACTGCATCACTCACACTTAACTAAATCAAGTAAATCAAGACTTGTATGATTACCAGTTACAGTAATTACAAAAAGAGAAAATGAACATGTCTTCCCTTCAAATAATGTTCAGGAGAACACATGCTCAGAGCAAACTGCCACTGTCAGGGAATAACATGGCTAAACAATGGAGCATATGACTGATCACAGACAGAAAACAACCTGACAAGATGAGAGGAGAGGTGCTGAGTGAAAGCAAGTTTCCAGAATCTGGCCTGTTTTAAAGTCCAGCTGAACCCACCAGAGTCACATCCAGTCTGCTCCACTCAAGCACCAGTCACCACTTCAAGTAAAGGAACAACTCAGAAAAACAAAGTGAGTGGTTAAGTCGATGTTAGAACATCAAACTATGACACATCAGAGTTAGCACATTGCTCACATATTTCCAGTTCCAGCCTATTGACAGCTGATTTCAGCAAGTTCCAACCACTCTGCAGCTTGTTGCTGGTCTGTACAGCACTGAAGTGACAAAAACACAACTACAGACAATAGCACAAAACACTATATTAATCTGAAAAAGCATGTCAAACAATAAAATAATAACCAGCTCATGAAATAAAAATTGTTGCTCTCTAAAAAGAAAACAAATGTAGAAAACTGATTTGTTTTGTGTTTGATTTGTTGGTTGTGTGACGACATCACAGCATCAGTACAAGTCCAACTGTGGAGAGGAGCCATGGTGAGCTCAGTTCATCTATATACACTAGACAGTACTGCCGGTTATCACAGGACTCTCCACAGTACAACCTCCGCTCTGCGACAAAAAATATATCTGGACAATTTGAATTTGTTACTGTCACTGTGAAGGATTTGTTTTTATCTGCAAGTTTAGCGTCACATTAGAGGGAACCAGTGTAACTGGAGCAGCCAGCTTTAAAGGAGACTGTGGTCTGCTCTGGAAGCCAGATTCAATTCAACAAGCAGGTCCCTACTGACCCCCACCTTTCTACAATGAACATTATGTTTGTATCTGTTAATATTTAGAATGGGTCTGTGATCATTTTATTTAACACTCTACACCATGTAAGCACAATATGCACAGTTTTACACAGCTAGCTAACCTCTTCTGTTGCTCCTGAGAAGCTTTATCACAATCTGATGATGTCATAGTGACATCAGTGGAGTTTTCTCAGCTTGGACTCTGTTAAATCATACATTTCTACTGAAAAACATGTGTTACAACCAGGGGTGTGAAGACACAGGTTTTATCACAGAACAGGAGCTAAGGAAGAAGTCCCTTATATCTTCAGTTCACAATGTGCTTTAGTGATATATAGAACATTTGTGATTTTAAAAAACTAAGTGAACTTTTAACATCTGGACATCAGATTATCAAGAGTGGGTAACTGTGTTGGAGCTACCCACTCTTGATAATCCAGCCTGGTCTCTAATCTCAGGGCACACCTAGGTGTGGCATCACACTGAAATACTTAATGTGAAGCAGGGTCAAATGGAAAGGATTTCACTTTGATTCCTGTACATCCAGTACAGATTGTAGCTCATTTCAGAGCACAGCAGAGGGAAACTGTTGGCTTCCAGTAAAAGATGAAAACAACAAAATTTTAAAAATTAAAAATCAACTACTATGAACATCCTTACTTCTTCTCTGAGTCAGGGAAAGTGACAAAATTTCCTGGAAAAAAAATCTTAATCCTGAGGAGTGTCAGATCACCTCTCTTTAAACAAATACTTGAAGTGTAACTTCTCATTCTGCAGCATTTTCTTACCAAGTAGACATCTCAACACTGAATACTGACCCATCTATGGCATCAGCATCCATGTCAACCCATATATCAGGAAAAATCCCTTTTAAGAAACACCTGAGCAGTTTGAAATGAGCTGTTATTTTTCTTCACTTCTCTGCTACTGACAGAAGAGCTCTGTTGGTACAACCCATTCTCCCGCACACTGAGTAAGGCAGGAAAAAAAAAGAACATGCTCAAATGCAAACAGTCAGGAATGGTCAGCTAGTCTGCTCATTCCAGTGAATGGATCCATCACATTACTGTCCAGCCACTATAGTGCATATACACAGTGCATCTGTTTAGTTTACATCAAGGCCTTTTGCCTCCCGCTTATCCTCTTCTTCTTCACTTCTCTCTCCCTTTACATGTTACGTCCAAGAGTTCAGTTTTTTCTTTCTTTCTGGTCTGTTCACCGAGTGTAGGGGAATGTGAATAGTGGAGATGTGGAGATGTCTGTCGTGGTTGTCTGCATCGTTTTCTCTCTACGCACTGTATGTTTATTAGCATGTGGTGGGGGTTCCAAGTCACGCGTTGGACATCTCGGCCTTGCTGAGAGCGATAGCCAGTTCCAGGTCTTCCTGCTCCTGTTGTCTGAGCCTCTTCAGCCGCTCGCGCTCTGCTCGCTCACTCTCCCGCTTAGCCCACTCCAACTGCTGAGCCTCATTCCCGAACTAGAGAGAGAGAGAGAGAGAGCGAGAGAGAGAGAGAGAGAGAGGGAGAGAGCGAGAGAGAGAGACTTTTAATTTACAACTGCGAACAGCAGTAGTTGTTGCACACTTAAATGAAACTGCAACTAATTAAGTGTGATATTTTTTTGAAATTTAATTTATTTACTCCATTTACTGATTTATGGTTGAGGAGGACAGAATATTAGAAACCTCTGCAGTTCAATATAGTGCAGTTCAGTACATCACCACCACTAACTATGACACTACGATGAGTGTTGGGGTGACGGATGAATCAGAGGGTAGTATCATTGTGGTTCACTGAAGAAAAAGCCACCTGGATTTAAACATGGGCCTCTGGATTATTGCAGGAAATAAGCTCTATGACAAAACAGACACCGACATGTTTTGTTCAGCAAGATAATCTTCACAAATGACCATCCCTTTTATTAAAACCATTCAAGACAGCTGTGGAAGAAGGGAACAGAAGCAACAAAATGCTAACTCATTTCCAGGTTTTAGGACTCATTCCTATTGCATTTTACAAAGATTCAGTCATGTGCAAACGTTAGTACCCCTGTTTTTATTCTTTATTTCTGTAAAAACATCTAATCATTGAGGTCTTAGTATTAGGAAATACAACCTCTGATTAACAACATTTTTTTTTCACCACGCCATTATTTATTTAATAAAAATTAAGCCAAACTGAAAAAAACATGGACAATATTAAGTACCCTTTACTGCTTCAAAAGGACTTAAGAGGGTAAGTTGTTTTCAGGTGCTGTTAATCTTCAGCCCTTGATTAATTTATCATGAGCAGATGTACAAACCTCTACAAAAGCAGAAGTTTGGGCAGTTTCCTAGTCTTTAGCATTCAGGTGACAAAATGACAAAAGGGAAAGACATATTCTAAGTCTTAAAGAAGTTGCAGGACATCAGTCTAGAATGGGTTTTAAAATAATCTCCAAACTATTTGGAGTTGAACATTCTACAGTGAGAAATTTTCATGAGATTATTAAGATTATTCATGAGTGGAAAGCATTTAAGACACCCGCCAGTCTTTCTATGACTAGATGTCCCAGCACATTCACTTCAAGATCAGACTGTGCAATGCTCAGAGAAAAACAAAATAAAAAACCCAAGAGCTACAGCTCAGACCGTACAGGCCTCACTGAGGATGTTAAATGTTAAAAGCTCCTATTATGCAAAATCCACCTTTTAGGCATTTTTATACTTGAATAAAAATGATGATTACAAGCTATTGCTGTAAAAGGATCTAGAAGCTACTGAATCATGGTGGGTACTTGCCCGTGTATTTTTATTGGAGGTTGTATTTGCCTAACACATGATATGATCAGATAATATTTATTATGTTTTTAGACACACAAACATATAAAGAAGAAAAACAGGGATACTAATTTTTGCAAACAATTGTACAGCAGTGTTACAGTCTGCTGTCCAGTCTAAGCCATTTTACTGGATTGCATTACATTATACACATTAGATGTATCCATCAAGGAGGACAGTGCTACTGGCTAACGTGTGACAAGACATTGCAGAACATAATGTCAAAGAAATGTTTAACCAGCAATGACCATGCTACAAAACATGCCCTGTAAAATGGCCCTCTCAATACAGTATGTAAATGTATCTGTCACGTTTTTCTTTCACTTACCTAACCTGCACAAAATAAACACCTGGTTTAAAATACTTTTTAAAGTACTTTTGTTTCAAGGTCAGTTGAAACTAAAGTAAAAAGTGTCAGCAAGTGTCAATGAAACCACTGAGGAGTGAAATAATCTTGTAATTGGGATTTTCATTTGGGAATCATTTTCAAAATGTAATTATTAAGATGACTGGTCGTTACCAGTCATTGTCATTACCTAAATAATTTAAATAACATTGTCAAATTGTCCAGTAGTGTTCTTACCTTCACTTTGTCAGGTCCTGTAAGAGGGGTGGATTACAGAACAGAGAAAGTTATACACCAGTTATACATCAGAAATCCCTGAAGTCGGTGGAGCAGTTAGTTTACAGGACACACACATGCACATGCAGAGTTTCTGCTCAGTCCCTTTCCACACACTGTAGTTATCTTTTATTTATGTTAGCACTTTCCATTAAGCGCAAGTGATTCAACCAACTTCAAACTACAGGCTAATTACAGCTAATGGAAGTAAATCATGAATAGCTGCAATGACAAGCTACTGACACTTGTTGCCAATAATGAGACAAAAAATATTGTGAAACAGAACAGTCAGAGAATCTCTTCAAGTAGAAAAACACTGACAACAAAAAGACAGAGCAGCTAAACATGGTTTCTACAACAAGACATGAGACATGCAGAGAGTGAGAGGAAAAATCGTGCAAACCAACTGTGTCTAAGAAATCCCGTCAAAAGTAGGCTAAGGTAGAGGACAAGAAGCATAGAACTACTGTTGCAATCCTCAAGACTCAAAGACTCAAGCTGAATTTATGAAGTTTTCTAAGGATCTATATCGAAATTCTACAGTTCAATATACTCTACAATATATGACCATTCTAATTTCAGCAATGACTTAAGACCTTTAAAAGATAATTTCCCATTTTTCAAGTCCATTTAGGATCACTTTCATTTGAAAAACTACCAGTCAAAAGATTAGACATACTTTATTTTCAACACTGCACATTAATACTGAAATTGTAACACTATGGAATTATGTAGTGAACAAAAATTATAAATAAATTACTACTACTAATTTACTAACCAAATTTGAAATTTCTGCAGAGGACTCAAATCTGAGAACACACAGCATGGCTACAGTAGCATTATTGCAGCAACATGCCATCCCATCCAGTTTGCACTGAAAGTCAAGAGTGTGCAAAGCTGTCATCAAAGCAAAGGGGAACCCCTTTGAAGAATTGGTTTTATTAAACAGTTTTCTCTTTACTGCATAATGCTAAATGTGTTCTTTCATAGCTTGGATGTCTTCAGTATTAATATACAATGTTGAAAATAATACAAATAAAGAAAAAACACTGAGGGAGATGATGTGTCCACACTTATATTCAGGTAGTATACACTGTGAGTTTTATTTATTATTTATTTTTACCCTTTTAAGTATCAGTATACCACATAAAGGGTATTCAGACTGCGAAACTGAGGTACTGACGACTGAGGTAAAAAAAAATGAGTAGATCAAGGTGCTTTTACATAGCAGATGGTCTGTGTTCGCTTTCAGTCAATCACAAATTGTTGGGTGGTTTTGAGCTGGAAAGCGTAAACAGGCAAACAAGGCCCTGCTGCCATCAGACAGTCTCCATCATCCAGACTCAGTGACCTGGATAACTGCAGACTGACCTGCCATTTTTCAGCTTAAAGGCACCTGTCAGTTGAGTATTCGCTGTTTTTGCCTCACATGAACTTGATAATTGTATATTGTTATTATTACCCATATTTATTGGTCTATTATGCATTTACTATATTCTAGATTTATTCTGTTATGGTGTCAGTTGATGTCATTTTAACTCTGCTGCTGTGATGTGAATTTACCCTTTGGGGGATCAATAAAGTGCTATCTAATCTAAAGTAATCTAATATGCCCTCAGCCTAATGATGGTCTCATTCACTTGCACTGAGATCTTCTGGGCTTCATATAGGTAGCTCCAATCAAACAGCTGCCAAATGCCAACTGAATACCGGATTTCTATTTCAGACCTATTATCTCCTTTATTTGTCTTGAAGTAATGAGAGAATAGACAATGCCTGGTCAATGAACTTCTTATCATTCAATTGTCCAAAGACCTTTGAGCCCATTAAAATCTCAATTGTATTATTTCAAATCCATTATGGGTATGTATAAAGGCAAAATCATAAAAACTCTTTCATTGCTCAGATACTTCTGAACCTAACTAGTAAAGCCTCTTGCTCATCCACTGATAAGTCCATGCTGAGTATGCCATTTAATCAGATGGTCACATTTCGAATTGGCAATTAATTTTTGGCAATGTACGAGCTACAGAGGATGCTCGTAGCCTTACAGAGAGAGGGACAGAGTGTGCCGAGTGTGTTCTTGTTACTATTTAAAATTGTTGCAAATGTGTGCGGAAATTGTGCAGTTCCCACAATCCCACACTGAAATTCAAGCCCCTAACAATAATAGTTAACCCTGCTTTGTCTGCCCAGGTGACTGAGCCCGAGTCATTGCCATCAACAAAGGAGCCTTAAGTCCTAGCTATTAGCTGAGCTAAATAGATTGTGGAAACACTAGTCAGCAGTACATAAACCCAGCTGCTGAGCATGAAGCAGGAGGCTTTACCACCTGTGCCTGTTGATCGGGAGGACATTTCCTTTTTCTCTCTGTACCATGAAGCAGCTCAGAGTGACCCTGTCCCACAGTTGGTCCAAAAGCCATCAACTCCAACTTCCTATGCTCACAAGAACAGTTAAAAATTCTTTATGTTCCCAGAATGTGTCATGGGACAAACCACTGACTACTCATGTACATTCTTGAGGGGAGACAGACGTTCTAAGTCAAGCTGACACTATATTTTCTGATGTATGTATACACAGTAAAGTGGTGAATTTGTATCTGAAATTACATAAAGAACAGACAGTGAAGCAGGCTTCATAGGTTTTAGAATAACAACATACGGAGGGATGCTTGAGAGGTGAGAAAATGCAAAACTATACTAACATAAGAACAGATACAAGCATATATAAAGCACTAAACAACTACTAACAGAAAAGTGAATGGTGAATGGAAATATACTAACATACATTACAAGGTCATGCAGGGCAGACAGACTTAAGAGCTGAGAGCTGAGTTGTGATACTGCTGTGTTGTGTGTTAGATCGGGCTGGTAGCTCAGCTGAGTAGCACTAGGCATTCAGTCACACTGAAGCACTATTTCTATTTGTGCACTCTCAGGGAGTTTAGGCTGTGAGCATCAGGCCAACACACCCTCTGACTGTGTCAAAGTCCGGGGAAACCTGGACAAACTTGTGATATTCTTCCTATCAAAACAAATCGCAAAAAGGACTAAAACCCTTTCCAGCACTACAAGGACAATGACTTTAACTCTATTATGCAGCCTACATACATTTAATGCCAATGCAATGTATTAAGTAAGTTAAATTAATGTGTCAGATCTAGGGCCTATATAAATAGCTCTCATGTAATTACCCTGTTGTGTTTTGGTTGACATTTAGATCTGTAATGTCAGTGTTCTTACAACAATGGGTGCTATTTTTAATTCAGTTAGAAGTCACCAGGGCTGAACACAGTGGATTCAGTAAGTATTCAGACCCCTTTACATTTTGCACACTTTGTTTTTGCAGAACTGAAATCTCTCATTTACAAAAGTATTCACACCCCTAATTCAGCACAATATAGAGCAGGGGTAGGGAATCCTACCTGTTTTCCAAGTCTCCCTCCCTTTCCCACTGCCAGTTACCTGGATCAGGTGTATTCAGCCGACCACAAGCTTAAGTGCAAGGATAGTTAGAAAACAAGCAGGACTGCGGCTCTTTAGGACCAGGATTCCCTAACCTTGGAATAGAGGTTCTTTCGTGAGAAGTTACAATTCCCATTCTTCTTAAGTACGCCTCTACAAGCTCATCACAGCTGGATTTATCTCGGACAGATTCTCTGAACTTCCATTGCACTGGATGGGAAATGTCTGAACTGAACATCAGGTCTCTCACAGATATTCTACAGGGTTTAAGCCTGGTGTTTGGTTGGGCCACTCAAGGACCTCTAGAATCAACTTGTACTGAAAAGTGAACTGTTACCCCTGTCTTAGATATCATGGACTTAGGTGCAGGTTTTCTTCATGCCTTGCTGCAGATAAACTTGGCCATAGCAAGAAGGTGCCACCACCATGCTTTACCTTAAAGATGGTATTTGCAGTCATGAACAGTGGCTGGTGTTTGTCAGACATACTGCTTGCAGTTGTGTTAAGAGAGTTTAATTTTGTCCCATCAGATAAGAGAATATATTTCCTCCTGCTCTCTGTCCTTTACAAGCCATATGACAAACTCAAGCAGGCTATGGCTTCTGTCTAACCACTCTCTATAAAGACCTGACTGATCACTTTACCCCTTTTCGACCAACCAGAACTTGGTACTAGTCCTGGGGTGTTTCTATTGCTGGTTCAAATCTGGTTCAACTTAAAAACTGTGAAAGAACTGGTTTGCGTTTCCACAAGCTCAAGAGCCACTACAGAGCCACTTCATTACGCTAAGCTTCTGCCTTCTCAGCTCCCCAAATGCTAAGCATAACAACAACCACTACAGTAACTCAGGTGCTGTACAGGTGTTGTTCCTGGGTTTGTCTTAACTCACATCCAGACAAATCGGTGCTTGTTATAATCACAATGTACAATAATTACGTTCCATGCGTTTCCGTTATTGTTAAAACTATTGTTAGCTTTAGCGGTTAGCTTGCTAATTATGCAATAACTATGTTTTTTCTGTCATGCTGTTGTTAAACAAATCTAATAAATTATACACTGATTTTATTTTTACAACACAGCTTTGGGTGATGTCATTGGTCATGATAGTCCAGCGCTCAGCCAATGAAGCAACCAGTTCTTAATTTTTGTTCTGATTGTTGTTGTTCTTAAACAATTTTCTCTAATTTACTGAAATACAATGAATTAATGAGGGGACTTTAGAAAAACTAGGTGTATTTTTTAAGTTGTGACAGAACCAGGCTAAGCATTTCCGCTAGAATATCCACATCATGAGTCCGGCTCTATAAATAACGCACAAAAGAATGTGTATGATTTCTCAAAAAGTCAAAATATTTCTTTTGATACTCTAAACTCTGTCAGTTTGTGGCCAGTTCTAAGAATGACCTGTTATGGGGGTATTTTAGATTGTCAAATAGCAGAGTATTAATAGCAAACAGAGATGCTTGTTGACATGGAGAAGAGATAATGGTTAGAATGAGCTGCAACAGAGAATTGAAAGCAAAGTGTAAACAGGCATATTTAGTTGTTTCCTGTCCCACCTTGTTAACTACTAGACTGTTATTGTAACTTTACTGAGCCCTGTTATATATTTTCAACATTAATAAGAGTGCTAAACTACTTCATTAAAATATTCATTCCTTGTTTAGACTATCAACTTAGAATTTGACACAGTATACTGCCCTGGATATAGACAGATAATGGAATCCACTTAACAGTAATAATTGTACCATATTGCTTTTTTTTATATTGATAAATATGGCAAAAATATCTGAAATAATTTAGTCCAAAAGCTTGCCTAACACAGTTCTGGGTTACATACTACTATGTACTTGTAATTTGTTTGTAATGATTGATTTAGTTTTTTGTAATAATTTTGTAAATTTATAACATGATGTAATCACATATTGTAATATGATTTGATTAACATTTATTATTGAGTTATAGTAATGTTGTTTGGCCCTAATTGGACAAATGGCGTAACCTGTGCTGTGTCACTGTAGATTTCTAGAAAAAATCTGGTAACCACATCCTATTTATGTTTTAACTGTTAACACCTGGAAACACATGTTTCACACGTGCTGATGTTAAAGCACCACTTTAAGCATCAGTTACAATAGCCCAATATCAACCAGGTATTAACATGTGATCTGAATATGCATCATCTATTGATCTGAAACATTTAGTGAATTAATCAATTAATTGAACAACAAAATTATTTGGCATCTATTTGGATATAGAACTGATTTAATGTTTAGGCAGAAATCTACTATTAAAGACTGAATATGTGAATATTCCTTTTTGGAATGATGAGCAAAGAAATCTTTTTTAAAAAGTCTTGATTTGAGTCTTGAAACAACTATCAGATGTAGCCCTTGGATAGTGACTGACAACAGACCTTCACATTTGGTGTTAATAACCATTTCTATGACATTATCTCAGGTCCACATTATGATCTGATGTCAATATACAAATAAGTGGAACTGTCATACTTGTCAACCATGGAGAATGCATTAATCACACTATAGTATAATGCATTTCTACTATCCTTTTAAATGCCTCAATCTGGCAGGCTTGCAATATGATAATGTTCAAATCAGTTACTTAAATGTGGTGTCTGTGCAGAGCTGTGTGGCCTGGTCAAAACACTGCCAGTTAAACAGTATCACGCATCTCAACTTACAGAACTGAAGTCTGCAAAACCCGAGGTAGAGTCTTTAGGGGCTTTACTTGATGCTGATGATGGGGCGAAAGGGTCTTTGCCACTGAATGGGTCTCCCAGGCCCTTTTTACTCTGAAATGGGTCAATGGCTTCTCCACCAAATGGCTGGAAGGGGTCACATGGTTTGGAAGGTTCAGCTGTGCCTGACATGCTCACTGGTGTGCTCTTACCTGAAAAAGAGATATTGATTACAGTAATTAACATTTTCCTTAATTAAACAGTTTTCATATTATTTTCATGATAGGACTAGACGTGAATAGAAATAATAATAAGACTAAAATGTGAATGGCTAAGGGATTAAGATTAAATTAACAAATGTATTAACAGGACATGGTACAGTAACATAATGTATTTGCTTAGTAGTGTTGAGGACATGCTGAGTGAAGCAACAAAAAAAATAACAAATATCACACAAATATCTCCTGTTTCTCAAGAGGAAGATGTAAATAGTGTCTGTGTTCGCTGATAGTAGATAGATACCATGACTCAACACAGCTCCCATGAGTAATTCTCACCTTAGTGAGCTTAGGTTATATGCTGATAACACAGGATCTGATTTGGTCTGTTAAACACATAAGCATTAAATTTTCTGGTTCTCACAGCCCACGCCCTGCTTCACCCCTGGTGTCACCTCTGAGTTACCTACCAGCTTTTGAAAGCCGCACAAGTTGCACCCCACACACAGCACACCAAAACATTTCACATTGAGTCTTTCTTTAAATTATCACACGAGAAGCTACATCCTCCTGAGAAAGGAAATATAGAAAAGCAGCTGGTATAGGAAAAAACACACAGCAGAAGACCACACCCAAAGGTCTAAAACCAAAAGCAATACCCATAACCCACAGAACAATTCTCAACGGTTTCCTGGCAAATCAATTGGTTGGGTTTCTGTCCACATTACCAACTGCTGGTTCACCACTTTACAAGTCAAAACAATGTTTTTCATATCCACAGACCATATACATGCACATTCATGACACATTTCACATAGATTTATTAGTGTTATTTTATAGAAATGAACAGCTGCAAACTGCTTCTTCCTTTACCTTCAGAACAGTAATTAGAAAACTCAAAATGTTGCCAGCTCAATTACAAAGTATGAGCAGGTTTTTTATATTTTCCTTTCACTGTTTAACACAGCATGACTTTTTATTAAGATATTTTTGGGCATTTGTTAGTCTTTATTTGATAGTTGCGGCAACACAGAGGCAGACAGGAAACATAGAAAAATAGAGAATGTGTGACATGCAACAAAGCGCCCACCGCACTCGTTACGCTCACTAACCATTAGGCTACCAGTGCGCTCCACACATGTGGCTATTTAACTCCTAAAGTTGTAAAGGTTTATCCAAGTCAGGTTCAGCTGGTAGAATAGTGAACCATAAACCCCAGGGTCATCATCAATGTGCAGTTGTCCAACAACAATTTCCAATAATTAATAAATAAAAATTTGCATTAAAATGTATTTCATTATTTATTTTGCTGATAATTGACTGATAATTGAAAAACAGCTATACAAATAATAATCAAATTTCTTAATTTGTTATTTTGTAAAAAATCCTTATTTAGCTTGACAAGTAGTCAAGAAGAACCCAAGAATATTCAATTTACAATAATACACGAGAAAAGAGCAGATGGTCGAGAGACTTTTGGTTTATTCTTTGGGATCAGTTTGTCTGAAAAATAAGCTCATGTGAAGGATAACTTTCTACCTTTCATTCTGGACTTGAAATTGATTTGTCAAACATTTTAAAAGCATTTTAAGGCAATTCGGGCTGCATTTTAGTTTTTAAAGGCATCTTAACTTAAGGCTTTTTTTACTTCAGTGAATGACAATTACTGTTATTAACAGGGACCAGAAGTTGAGCCTGGTAGGGGATCGTGGGAACGTTAAGAGCACATCATGTTTCTTATGTAGGTGTTAAACCACAAGACCAGTCAAACCGTTGTCATACAACATACACATACACATTTAGTCCTAATACCCAGATAACCCGGGTGATGAGGGTGAGCAGTTCATTTCACACTCCACACTGAGCAAAACTGCATGCCTGGCAATCAGTTTTTTCCTCTTTCAGTAAACAGCCTACTAACGCACACACACACACAAACACACACACCCGAGAAACCACAACCATGAGCTCCACCCTAGTTTAAAATAATTTACTACATTTGTGGCATCTAATTTTAAAAACTACCACAGGATTTTAAATGCAGCATGTAGTGCTTAATCTTCTAATAACAATACAGCTATAGCAATGAGTATGCAATTATGCCAATTTGTTGGTTGCAGTCACTGCAGCAATGAACCATTCCCACCTAGGTGATGAGACAAAGTGACATGAGTATGGATGCATGCATGTGTGTGTATTTAGAAGAGTAATTAGGAAGCAAACAAAAACACATCAAGTGAATATAGTATGTAGAGATAAATGATTGTAACACTGCTGTCATTGGCCCACTGCACAGCCTGCAGCCTGACCTTCTCTGAACCACTCACCCTCGTAAACACATACGCACATGCACACACATAAGGGGAACAGAGAGGAAGCAAGTTAGGGTGTGTCTGCAAACAACAGACCAAGCAAACCACACATCATTGATCCTACAACATAATCTTCACATTTGCATGCACACAATCATCCCACCAAAAGAATAATATGAAATCTACAGAATAATCACAGTAGAATTAATGAACAGTTTGGCCCCAGGTGTTGTTGCAGAATGACGACTGGATGTGGGCCTTGCTGACAGCTGCTGGAGTCGGACTGCCATCACAGCTGTAATAGACCTCTATCTAGTTCCCTTCTACAACCACTGAATCAGCAAATGTGGAAGATAGCATAATAGCATTTTTAGCCTGAAACACAGTACCCTGAAAGAGGGCGCAGTCCCATTCTGTTGACCCTTTGCTAAAGACGTTCTTTTGATCATGACTTTCATTCAAAAAGAACTTTTCCAATACCATTTAATTATATATTAATTATCTTCATGTGCAGGTCAGAAGTTTGCCAACCGGAACCATACAAAGGGGTTAAATTTAGGAGCAGCAATTCTACAGACACAGGCTTCCGCCCATCCCAGTCTGTTAGGATCAGGATTGGGAAAACCCTATCCTCTTAATCTGTAGACAACTGTGGGTCAGATGTGACACAGCACCAGCAAAACAGCAACAGCTGAATCCTGAACCATTCCTTTAAAAGAGTACATAGAAACACAGAGGCATGTCAAAACAAAATCAAAACGAAATAATAAAACTATCTACACATCAAAACATATGAATGTGCCCTCTGTTCAGCCTATAGACACAACCCACCAACACGCATGCACACAGCCAGTGGTGTTATCACAATACACTACATTGCAATCACATAAACGCTTAATTTTGTACTACAATGTAACAGTCCGACCTTCTCCATGAGCGCCTTAATGATTAGATTGTATAACAAAAGAGCAACTCCCTCTATGAACAGCTGCCAAAAACTACTTTGTGCTGATCTAAACACTGTTTAGACCAAGTGATTCGTAAGTCTTCCCTTATTAATATCTAGCACAAGAAGAGACATCTTTTCCATTTTAGCTAAGTGTACCTGGCATTAACAGTGGTAGGCACAATAGTGAAAAGAAATTGAGAAACTTTTGGACATGAAAAGACATCAACACTTGGTGCACTATGTGTGTACACTGATGCAAAACATTGAAAACAGCCCTATGAATAAACATCTGGCTGTGGAGGTAAGTTGAAGGTGGTTCTGTATCAAAACACCATCTGAGTAGTAACTTCCAGAATGCTATTGTCAGTAGGATAAGAGCTTAAATAATAAGCCTCAATATCACATGTTACAGTGCACAGCAGGTGGAATCTGATTTGAAGTGAGATACAACGTGGAGTATACAATGTGTGATAGCGGCGCCTTGGCGAAGTCTTTTATCTTCTCTATACCAACTGTGAAATTCTTTCCTGTTGACAGATCAGTTTGACACTTTGCTTTCTATGTCAGAGAAACAAGTTTTTTTTTCAGCATGCAGAAAACGTCAAGACTTCTTACAACAACATACAGTATAAGCTGACATTTAAAGTGATCATCGTATGGATGAAACTATTTCTTTTGATTTAATGTATTAGAGAACTAAGTGTGAAAAGTGATTGCAGAATACAGACAGATTATGCACTCTACAGATACTTCATTGTTAGACAGGATTAACTTTTTTTTCCTATTTTACTTTGTTTGTCGTTGAAGCTGTACACCCAGTTTCAGTGGCTTGTCCAAAGACATGTGGACATGTGGCCGGGAGAAACTGGGGCTTAAACCACGAACCCCAGGGTTTGTAGATGACCACTCTGCAAACTGATCTTTTTACACAGTGTAATTGGCCAACTGCCAATGCTAAAGTCCACAATTCAACCTTGCACATAATTTTTTTGAATAATAACTATTTATGTATTTTTTGCTTTAGTTATTTATTCTATGTGTTTAGAATTACTTGAACTCTGAACTGAACCCAATTTTTCATTGAGATCTGTATAGGGAAGGCAGTGTGTCTAATTAAAAATGTCCATAGTAACACATCTCAGTTAGGGATAGAAATATTTAAAAAGTTAGTCCATGAAAACATAATCACAGTCCCTCCTATCACAGCACACCTGTAATACCCAGATGGGTGGTGATTGTAATGGTGAAGTGGTTTTTGATGGAGAAAAGCCAAAGTGTCACTTCCTTTTTAAGCTAACTTCTGTTCCACTAGTTTCAGACAGAAGGCTCAGGCTACACAGGTATATCTAAAAATGTTCTACACCATTGCTTTTGCTTTCTCTTATTTCCCTCTCACTCCCAAAATCCTGTTCAGTGTACTACTCACCACTGGGTGGTTTGGGTCTTGGGGGAACACTTTTCTTTGGTGGCAGGGCCGGCGTGTCATTCTTCCTGCTGAATGGGTCTTCCACAAACACTGACTGGAACAAAAGAATGAAAAGAATACAATGTGTTCCAATATAGTCTGATAGGTGATGAGACAATATATAAGAGTTGTGAAATTTAACATATTAAATATGACAATTGGATACGGTCTAATTTACCAATTTTGCAAAAAACAACAACAACAACAACCAAAAACAACAATGATAAATTAATTAATTATATAGTTCCATGGTGAAAAGGGTTTTAATGAGTTGTGTTGTTATTTTAAAGACTTTTTCAAAAGAAAGTGTGTGTGTGTGTGTGTGTGTGTGTGTGTGTGTGTGTGTGTGTGTGTGTGTGTGTGTGTGTGTGTGTGTGTGAGAGACTGTGCTTGCTGGTTTAAGCATAGCCATTAGGTAAAGTGAGATAATGTCATAAAAATCAGTTGTCAATTAATTGAGCTAATGCACTAGGGGTGAAAACATTGAAAATATAGAATATTGCAATTTTATTATACCGATTCGCAGACTGTGATTAATTTTGCATTGTTTTTAAACTAAATAGATTAAAATTATATTTGGAAAGAAACAATCCTCTGACATTATATAACATATGGCATTTTAGAATGTTTGTAACAGCCTCATAAAATGTATCAATATATATGTCTTACCATTTGACGACATCTATCGGCTGCACCGCAAACAGTTTATCCACTAAATGTTTGCCAGCCCATGTTGGTGTGGCACAACAAAACATAGGACTTTGACATAAGAGACTAGAGTTTGGGTCTAGTATATGACATTCATTAGCAGTTTGATTATTATTGATTTATTGAATTTAATAATTTTGATTTAGTACCTAAATCTAACCAATATGAGCTTAAAGCTAATCCCAACCAAATTGCTTTGTTTGCACAGTTGTAATCCAGACGAACATGATTAGTAGTTGAGGCTGTAACATTTAAGGCAAATGTACATTTTTTTATTTAGCCTAACCATATTTATTTGGTTCCTGAACCTAATTCAGACACCTTTTTTCCTAATCCCTACCAAAATGCCTTGTTTACACAGTTGTCCAGGGTTTTGGACAATTTAGCTTGAAATAAATAGCGGTGCAGTTCCAACAAACAGCCCCTTTGGTTGTATGAGAGTTGAGAGAAATTACCTAAAATTAAAGTTGCAGAATTTGTCGTGTGAGTCGTATCACAAGTACCACATTGCCAATGCAGCACCAACCAAAAAAAAAGTGTTACATTATTTTCTTTTTATTATTTTTGAACCAACAACAGTTTTTTTTTATTATTTCTAATGTATGTGCTATAACAATCATGATAATATTGACTAATAAAGGAAGCTTCCTAAATGTTAAGGCCAAAAGAATCACTGTTTTATTTAGCTACATTATTATACACAGCAGGTTTTAAACTCAACCCCAGAGTCTAATGGCAAATGACAAATGTAACACTTGTACATGGTATGCAAATGGAAGGCAATGCAACTTTGGGATGCTATTCTGATGCTGGTTGTCCATAAAGTCAGCTTAACAACGTTTGAACCAGACGATGATATAACTTCATCTACTGCTGTGAGGAGTAGAGTGCATTCTAAAGTGTGGTGAAGATAAGACATCAGTAATCAAAAATACCATGAGCACATGACAGTCCTGACCTCCCGGAGTTCAGGCATCTGTTAGAAGGGCTGACTCTGAGTCGACTTTGAGAGCTGGTGACTCGGCTCCATCACTCAAAGTAGTTATAAACCGTTTTTTATGAAGTAAAATAGCTGTTTAAATATTTCAGTATTTAACAAAGAATTAAAAAAATGTTATTAGATTTCTTTCTTGTTCGGAGTGGCAATTTATCAGGCATTAACAAGCTGTTTCAATATATGATTCAATATATTTACTGACAGAATTTCCCACAATGTTAAATAACTGTTAACATCTCAGCCATCCAACTGTTGTAAAATAAGAGTTAGCAGAATTTTTATCCTCACTTAAGTTTGTAATCCGTCATTGCAATATGACATTCTCTGTAAAAGCGCTGCTTGCCTGCTGTAAGGTTTGTTTACATGGTGATTCATCCAGCTGCAGACCTTTGATTCTTTTTACTCCGTTTGTCCTACTGACATTGAGAAAGCAATTAGATATTATATTTGGATGAATCTGCAAAGTTTGCATTTTTACTTGATGACATGAAGTTTAAATATCAGCAGAAGACGCACATACCATGGGACTCTGTAGAAAATGGTGAGACATCTAAAACTGCCATGGTTAGGGGAACTCATTTTATACTGCAAATGCATGTTACTGCATGAATGCACTACATACAGCTCCCTAGGAGGATTGTTAGGAGAATCATAAATGGATCCACATATCCTTTTCTCAGGATGTGCAGGCTATGGAGTATATGATAAATCACAGGATTTTTTATTAATAAAACTGCAGATGACAGCAGTACAACAACTAGGTCTATCCTGTCACCTTATGTGTGCAACGCATGACAGACATTAAATACTGATCCTCAGCAATACTGAACACACACAGTGCAAATTTAGCTCGCCTGCCACACTACATACAGCAGCGACTGTATTACCCACTCCTGTTTGATGAGCCGGGAATTAAACCTCCACATTTAAACATTGACCTTTACTTCCCAGTATACAAGAGCCATTGCTATTGTCAACATGTGTAATTCCTAGCCTTGGATGCCAGCATGCTCTGTGAATTACAAATCAATGAGCATGTATTAGTGTAAAACCCACCAGCACTAGGGGCGTCGGTTGTGATAGAAGAATGAATAGGACGGAAACAGGGGCACCTCAGGGGATCCCAGGCTGTCCAACTCTGGGTCTGCTTGTCACAGCCTGGAGCTCATCTATACAGATATGCAGAGACAGGGTGGTTATATCACACAGGCTCTGAAAACGTATGCATTTTTTTTCTTCTTTTTTAAATGTCTGGGTGCGCTATGATTAGCTTCAGGGTCTTTAAGGAATCGTTACAGCCTATATTTTGAACAAAGGAAAAGATACTGTTACATGATACATAATGTTGAACTTTAAATCGGCATTGTGAACTGCACAATGAGCTACTGAAACTCAGACTTAATCTACAAAAGGGGAGTACATCACTGTAGTGGACATAGGCCTACTACTTCATCCAGAAGTGATCTATGTGATGTACAATGCAAATATAGTGTTGAAACGGGTGCTTAGCAACAAAAATTTTCTCTCTGCCGGAAAAAAAGGGGAAGAAAAATAACAGAGTTTTGACTTCAATAGACTAGATAATCATCGTGCATGTGAAATGTTTGCAGAATATGACCCATACTTTCCGTATCTTAGCAGTTCATGGTCCTTGAACAATCATAATGCCTTTGAAACTGTCTGCCTTCAACAAAACAAAAGAGATGGCGTAGGAGTTACAGTAAGTAAAAAGCAATGAATGAACATTTAGTTAACTCAGTTTATCTGTGGACGTATCTACTGGAAAATCAGCAAAAGAAACACTGGTCTGATGCAAATCTGCTTGGAAGTGGAGCACTGTGAACTTGTTTCATGCTGTATGTCAAAATTATTGAAAAATGCCAATTATGTGAAACAAAAGTAAGGTGATGTTTCTCTTGGCAATATTATATCACTATTTTCAGCAGCGTACTGCAGCATTAGTATGTAGCCTATTGTAATATAAAGTGATGGGGTTATGATTTTCAACTTACAGACATACTTCTACCCTAAAGGCATCCCACAGACACTCATACAAACACACACACACATACAAAAGCAGTTAGACGCACAGAAATTAGAATAAATTAAATGCTATGAATATGTTAAAATGCATTATTTCTATAAAAAAAAAACACTCAAGGGAAAGTAATGGGATTATTGTACATGACTGCATCGGGAAGCCTGTTCAACATGTTTGTGTTAAGAGAGGGAAAGCGCTTTGCTTCTTTCAGCTAATTAGCAACTTAATGACCTGAGACACTGAAAATGCTCAAACAAAATCACCACATTTATTATTTCATCTTTTGCAATTTATATGGGTACAAGGTGAAAGCACAACCACATAAATGTTCCACATGAGGTAAAGTAAGAGGCAGATTGCATAGTTGACGACCGCACAGTTACTTGAATGCCCTGCAGTAAGAAAAAAGAAATTACTTTACCCAGGCATTTGCATGTGTATATGATTGACTTCTTGAAGTTTGAGAAGATATTAAAAGAACTTTCTGTGACCACAGGTACATTGACATGGCTTCTTGTGTACAGTGAGTTTGAGCAGTACATTAGCTTGACAATTACCCTTCTATTACAAGATAAAAGGCCTCTGCCACACTGTTTTGTGGCCACTAGCTTTGGTCCTTAGGGTTGCCCATATAGTCAGCAGCCCTTATTTCCTCTCTTCCGGTGCAACACCCATCAAATCCCATTACTGTTTGTGACTCACTACTTTCAACTGTCAGGAGAAAGAAGAGTTGCATAAATAATGTATTCCTCGGGTGTATCCACCCCCGGATCAATGGCAATACAAAGACCATCTACAAAGATGGTTGGCTCAAGGCCATATTTGATCACTTCCACTGCGCACGATCACTGCTCCCTTTTTTGTCAGTCCGCTGAGACTCAATTATTTCCAAGTGTTTGTAAGCTATTGTTGAAAGAACACGAAGTGAATATTTAAAGTTGGTGGAGGGAAGAAAAATCTTTGAGACATGAAAACAGCAGATGGATGGTAAAAGTGAACTGTTAAGCAGAGAGATGGGAGGAGTAACAAAGAGGAGAAAAGAAAATGAAGTGATGCAGCTTCCTTTTCCTTGTAGGGATACTGGGATTAGTATGCATGATAGCAGACTAGCCATTCGTGAGTTTACGCAATATCACAGAGAAAAAGAACAGATTAGAGCACTTAGTCATTGAAAGGAGCTGATGGAGCAGGTCATAGTATCCCCTTCCTGGGGGAGGACAAAGATTTTTTGGTGAACAAATCTATTTAAACACATAGGGCCTGATTCATTAAAGGTCTGTGTGTACTAAATCACATGCAAACTTGTTAACACCTGGAAAAAATGCCACAAACAGATCTACTAAGAGTGCCCGCTGAGGCCTGCATCTTTGAAATGAACAAAAGCTGTCCACATGCTGTGGATTTTGCACCTTTGCATTTATAAATATGCAAAATACTCAAGAATGTGCTGTTCCCCCTCATCCACAGGTTGAGCATTTGAACTCTTATTAATTACAGCACATCATCATGCCTTAACTTTTGGGGCATCCACAGCAAAATGCAGGAATGTATGTTTCCCTCTGACAAACTCACTTTTAGGCCAAAGACATGCAATGCAGCCCCAAAGGAAATTATTGTTTGGATCAGCTTATGGTTACGAAGGATTTAACCTGAAAACCTGTCCAAGTCAATGGTAGGACTTTCCTTTAGATTTCACCTGTATTTCTTATAAAGGAAGCCCTATGTTTAAGAGACTGTGTACATATGCTTGCACCTTAAGCCCTCAATATGATCAGCCGACTTAAGTTTCTGCCCACCCAGGACGGACTGAACGAGACCAAATGTGACTTCTGTGCAGTCGCTGGTTTCCTGAGACTTATAGGAGCTATCTTTCCATACAGAGTTTATTGTTGTAACACTGAGATTTCATTACTTTCGCTCATCAAAGTAATTATTACCTCACCTTTAATTCCTCTGAATTTCCTGCCGTTTCACCATGTTAAAGGACCGATTATTAGCTTCCTCCACTAAAACCTTTAATTCCTCGGAATTTCCTGCCATTTCACCACCTTAAAGGACCAAGTCAAACTCAAAACCCACCCATGTGTCTAAGGTCATTAGTAGGCATATGTAAAAAGTTGACTTGCTTTGTGATCCAGGCAGCAAGCGACAGCAAACTTTTTACTGCAGACCCACAGATTTATTTTTCCTGTCTGGGCTTGATCCTCCCTAACCCAGATGGCTGGGCTCGTAGCCCAAGATATTCAGCGTGGAAAAAAAATAAAATTTTTTCTTCATTTCCAACAGTGAAAAATCTTCACTTGTTCTTGATGGTACACGTGATTGGCACTGTACCACCACTCTGGCTGTGCCCCGGATAACGAGTATTTGTGTGAAGGGCAAGGCACACACTAAAATTAGATCAAAGCTCTGCACTGTATTGGCATCAAACGATGGACAGAAGTCACGCTCCAGCTCTGGTAGCCATGCCTTTTCAGTTGCTCAGATGTCATACTACTGGTAATGACTGGATCTGTTTAAGGAGATGTCTTTTGATGTAGAGACTCCCAGTGAGCAAATCTTGGCTTCATCATTCTAATTTACATCCTAGACAATATTTGAGGGATTAAAAACTGTGTAGGTAATCATCAGACCGTTGCACTCATCAATCAGTATTCTTTGTACAGTGGCACAGGACAACAACTCCACCTGCTACAAGAATCCTTAGTCACAAGCTCACAGCTCATAAGCTTACAGAACCTCAGCCTGCTACATCTTGTACCAGGCTTGTTTTGACATTAGGAAGTAACTGCTTTTTAACTGACCTGAAAAGTGCGATGACCTTTGACTAATGAATAAGGAGTGAACGATAGCACTTGGGCCATAGAAATTAAGAATGTCAAGCAATTTCAGAGTCTGGCTCAATCTGAGATATCCACACACACATTTTATACCAATTTCGAGATGACATTTAAATATCTAAGGCCTTTGCCCACCTATTGTTTTTAGTTCCATTGCTTTCAGATTAAACAATTGCTCTTTCTAGGAAGAATAGAAAAACAATAACCATTTGAACTTTGCTCACTTTGATTAGCTCCAGCAACATTTATTACTTAAGGGTTACATTCTGAAATGTGATGGCTTAAAAAAATACATAAATCTGTTTTTATTTGATAAGTGATCTCATGGACATTTGCAGAAATTTGTTGTTAATGTAATTTGGTTTATCAGATCATTTGCATTCACACTCAAAGATAATGTTACAACATGAAAACCTAGGACAAGCAACTGCAATGTTTAGATAGTGTTTAAATCAGAAAGGGACAGTGTGAGTGCACAGAATAATATAGTGTCTGGAGTTGGAGTGCTGACCTCTGTGTTTTAGAATACAGTTTTTTATCACTTTGCTTCCTTATCATTCACTTGACTTGCACCTCCTATTGACCACCGACGACACAATCTGTATAATCATCGGAAATGAGGCACAGATTGTCAGTTGATAAGCGCGAGGCTGGCTCCTAGCTGCTATCATCAGGAATTTAATTTAAAAAGTCTGATGTTGGCAGGAGCAGCACCTCTTGTCATTGCTGTCTGATTAAGTGGAGTAAACACCTTTAGTAATGCAGTCAAACTGTCAGTATGTCAAACTGGCAGCATGTTTACAGTATGTGTCTCACACTCACCACATACAGTACTGTATCTGAGAAGGTCGGGTTAATTCTCCTAAAATCTAAAATTGATTTAATGTTATTAAAAGGTGATGAATTGATTTTTTTCCTTCTGTTTAAAGTAAACATGCCAGACGAAAACACATTTTTAAAAAGGTTGGCTTGTTTTTAAGTTGGGCTAAAGGATTCAGTTTACTTCACTGAAAATGTTTTGTTTTACAAGTTCATTTATCTGTTTTTGGAAAAAATTCAAATGACTCTGTGTTGATCTTGAGCTCAGATAACCTTATGTGTACTGGTTTGATGAAAAAGGGGGGTGTGTTTTCATTAGATTTTAAGTAGGTCACTGTGCGGGAGCAAGATTCAGTAGATTATGTGCCTGCTACAGAGAAGTACACCTGGGAGACGGGCCTTGGCCTTGGATGTAGAACACAAGCTTTGGTCATATTGAAGACAGGAATCTAGGTTACCTTCGCTCGATCATTTTAAAGAAAATGAATATGTGTCATTCAAGTGGTTGTTGCTATAAGCACAATATGAACACTTCAGCTTTTAGTCATACAGCTACAGTTTAGTGTTTGTGTGCGGTACGGAACATTTGGTTTAAAAAATGTTGGTAGAACATTGTTCATGCATGTTCATACACTGAAAATTCATTGCAGATGTGGTAGCAGTTGACATGGGTCATATTTCTGAAACCATAAAAGGTAGTATCAGAATATTGTTAGTTGATATTAATTTTTATGGTAAATGCCGTGTTTGTGTGCAGATGGGTCATAAAATATTTTAGTGTCTGCCCTTTCTGCAGTCTGTAATATGCATATGCAGCCTTCAGAAGCTTATGTTTAGTCTTGTGCTTCGCTGTCATCTGTACTATATGGATTTTATTCCACTTGGCTGTATAACTTGAAGTCATGTCTCTTATATTTTTCCTCTGTGATAAAATCTTGCACTCAAGATCTGTCTCATAGGCATTCGGGGCATTGTTGAGGCTGCTGCACAACAAAGACATTCAAAGCTTCACAGTATGGAAATGCATGTCACCTCCTACACAGCCCTTACTGCTGATTTCTTCCTTTAGAGTTCCTCATTGCCATTGAGTTTTTCTTCATTCCTGAGCTTTAAAGATATTTAATATGCTGTAACCAGACCCACTTCTGATTTTTTTTGGGGGGGGGTCAAACCAGAAGCCTTGAAGAGACTTGAAGAGTCTGATAGGTAAAAAGTAATGGTGATACCATGAATCATCAAGTTATCTCAAAAAATATTTACAGTAGGTTGTCAAAGACTGCAGTCAATGGAAGTCAGTTTTGTTTGCAAATTTTGGTGTGACTTGGAATTTTATTTGAGAAAATGGGAGGTTCTAGTTAGATACCCTTGAGTTGCAGGTGCTTAATCCAAACATCCTTTGTGGATTGTATTAGATCAACTGTCTGACTCTCTAAAGCAAGAACTTTGATCTCTCATTCACTCTGGGAGTTGGTGACATTTGGCTAGCTCTGACCTTTTGAAGCAGTATTGTTCAGTTTGTAGAATGAGATTTAGAATGGAAAAAAATATATATCTGGAGCATGTTGGTAAGGTATTATGGTAATTTTATTGTAGTATTAACTGTGCAATGTGGAAACACTATTTTGCAACAATACAGTGAATACTTTGATGTCCCTCACGTGAACTAATTTAATTTGACAGAGAATATATAGTAGATTTCCTTACCAGCACTTAAAAGGCAAAGCATCTACAATAATTTTTTTTTTCTTTTGGCTTATCCCACACTTGGGTTCACTACAATGGAGCATGGTCCGCCCTCCTCCAGCAACCCTCCACAAACCTATCCAATTTTGCACCACGCTTGGGTCAACTTATAGCATTGGTACATGAAAGATTAGTAGAGTATCTGTTTATTTCATAATCATTATGATAATTAAATGTGTTTTGCCTTTTTTTCATAACAAAGCTGCACATTGCAGCCATTGAAGAGAAG
Organism: Helostoma temminkii; assembly: GCA_900302695.1. Lineage (NCBI taxonomy): Eukaryota > Metazoa > Chordata > Actinopteri > Anabantiformes > Helostomatidae > Helostoma > Helostoma temminkii. Next base: position 34,008 of record OMLM01009398.1, read on the forward strand.
CAGACCTATTGATGACGGCCTAAAGAAGCCATATTATTCTTAACTTTAGGGTCTGTATGGTACATGCATTTTATTTCTCATTTTTATGTTAAGGTTGTTTTAGGGTTAGGTACATAGCTGCAGGGTATGAATGTCAATTAGACTGAAATGCAAAACTGTTGTCACAACTTGTGATATATTGTTATTCATACTTTTAGTAACTATGATAAATTACACAGCAAATATAAATTTACTAAGAGGTTAGAAAGGACTCCAGTCCTCATTTCACTATTTCGTACCCTCAATGACACTGGCAAAGCTCTGTGTGGTATTGTTTTATGGTATTTCTATGAAAACTGGGTATCATGCACTGCTGCTTTGTTTTGGGGGAAAAACATTTTCTTATGTTTGGATGCTCATTAACTTGTACCTTTGTATTGCTTCTTGTCATCTTTATTGATTTATATAGAACCTCACTCCTATTATGAGGGATTATAGTGTTTTAATGAACCTGCTAGAGATACATTTTCCGAGAGAGGTTTGGTGCAGCTGAGTACATAATGTACTGTACTTATAATTAGACAAATATCAATTCTACTAGTAATTCCACTTCAGATAATCAGGAAAGGACCAGATGTGCAATATTCTTCACATACACTTGGCCAAAGTATTTCCTCCATTGATTACCCAAAGAAACAGGAAGCTGATAATTTGATTTGTCCATGGAAGGGCACTATTGAAATGGAGTTGGTAGAGACAGTGCTTGGTCATCTGAGCTGAGTTCTTGTGGTTATTTACCAGAAATGAATCAGCTAATGTAACCATTTGCTTTACTATAGAAATGGCCTGGCATTAAGAAACTGCTAAGTGCTTGTTCTAGAGTCTATCGTGATGGGCAATATATCATAAATACCTTCCAAGTAGTCTACTCACATGTTGTATAAATCAAATCCAAGGCAGTGCAGGTGTATCACCATTTATCAGTGAAACACAAGTAAAACTATACACCGACATATGGAAGAACGGAAATGTTAAAACAGCATCCTGGTTACAGGACCTTGCACATAAATAAATGGTGAAACTCAAAGATCCAAATGGAGGAAACTAAGAGAACGCAAAGTGATGTTATGACTGGGCATACTGTACTGAGCAGCATGAGAAAAACAGTATAAATAATGACCAGCATTTTTAATGAAGAGATTCACAGTGAGAGTTGAACAATGAAGCTTTTACTGCAAAACAATCATTTTGCACCTGCTTCCACATGATGTTGCAGGTGTACTGTAATGATAAAGTGCTGCTGTTTCAAAACAGCATTTGAACTTAAGTATTTTGTTTATGGTTTGGATGAAAAATATGATGTCCAAATTTCCTGTAAGCTTCCCATGGCAACACGCTGTAAGACAGCATTACAACAGATTCTATAAAGAATGATTAAGTTTAACAATCAAAGACAGCAGACCAGCTAATAAACATCCATAATTTATAAAAAAGGGATAAACAGCATAAAATGTTTCCCATTGAAATCAAGACTAGCTAAATAAAAAACAACCACTGAAATCACTAGGTGACCACTATATATTCATGTACTGATTTGTATGCTTGTTTCAAAACAAATCATCATCTTCATCAGAGCAGCATGGACAACAATAGGAACATCTGTAAGCCCAGGTTGCTGCAGCATATAGCAACACACACACCCACTCACACATACAGTATCTGGCCTGTTGTGAGTTAAGCAATTAAAGACCTGTACGTGGGCACGGGTTTTCTAGCCAAGCCACATTGACTGTGTCACAGTTATAATTACATGCAAAGGTTTTTTTTTTTCCCGCCTCTCCCCATTTTATGATTTATTGCTCAACCACAGCTGTCAAAACTGAGGCTTGATTGGCTCTTAAATAGGAATGCTATTAAAATGCAAGTGCTGTGCCACACAAAATGGCAGCAACCCAAATGGTTGAACTAAGGCTCCCAGTGGTAAGCTACTGTATGACCATTGTTGAGCCAGACAGCTGTTTTCATATGGCAAAATCCGATTTTAATGAGCGAAATAGTTTGCAGATGAGAATCACAGCATTGTGTACACGTTTTTTCACCTGAGACGGCATGCATCATCTCCAAATATTGCTCAATTTAAATTCACTTTTAACTGGAGAAAGCTATAAATATACTGTAATGTGATGTTTACAGGGACTTGTCCTCTGCTGTTGGATCAACACTGCTCACAGCTTCATAGCTGCACCTTCACTCAGAGGAGTGCCTCTTGATTTACTTGGGGGAAAAACAGGGGGCTTCTGTCAAGCAGCTGAGTACACAGCTCAGTTGCAAACAACAAGGCATGCAAGGAATATAGATCCCAAATGTCTGGTATTATAAATCTGTCTCAGAGCACACGTTATCAAAAATTCTGAGGTAATTCAATGCATTTTATTTGTTTTAATATGATTCCTCAGTAGAAATTACTGCACAAAATTAGCAAGTTAATGCCAAGTCAGATAATCTATACATGCTGTACTATATATTTTATTATACTACATAGTCTTGAATAACAATCTAAAATACTGTCAAAGCTTAGCTACCCATCAAAACATTTGTGCATCACTTCATGCATATGTGCATGAATTAAGATTGTGAACATCTTAAAGACTGTTACGTGCAGGGCAGGAGCAGGAGACTAGATAGAATTATTGGTGCATTTTTAAAAAGTTTTACTGAAAGTAGCAATGATTGTAACATTAAGTAGTAGCAATATTTAGACCCTATGCTCTAACACAAACTTGCACTTTACTAGGTGTGAAATTGACATGTTTTTCAAGCCTTTAAAGTCCCTTAGGGGCCTGGGTTAAGTTCTGGACCTCTAGTTAAAACTAGTGTGCGACGGTTATTTAGAGGAGTTTCTAAAGGAGTCTACAGGTACATTGCATTACATGGACTGTGTGTACTTTGACAAGCTGTAAATTTGACTCATTTTCTGTGGCTGTCTTGTATGTGAAATTCTTGGGTAAATTGTCAACAGTCAGAAAATACCAAACTTAGTTTTACATCATTTGGATTCACTCAGTTATACAATCAAGCTTATACATGTCAAGAGCACAGAAACAGCAGAGGCTATCTAATTAGCTGCACAACACAACAGCAGCTCAATAAATGCCTTCCGTTCGACTGGACATCAGTTACAGTCGGCAACCTAATGGCTCATTGAGAGTGAGTGATTATTGGAACTTGAGTCTTTGGCAGTTGGGAGTCATTGGGCCTTTATTGCAGAGACATCTTAGAATCACAAGGCAAAGAGCAGAAAATGAGTTACCATGACCACATTAAACATCCACCAGCTTCCAAAGGTTTCATTTTAAAACTAAAAACTAAGTCAACCTAACTTTGTTCTTTGCAAGCTAAGAGTTAAAATGAAGAAAAAAAAATACTCATGCAATCTCTTTGCTAAATGACTTTGATAAAAGATCAAAGCACTTTTATTCACTAAGCCACTGGTTTTCACCCGTACCTATTCTCCTTCCCTTAGTGGCGACCTCTAGAGGGTCATGCAAATCATGCAAATGCACTTTTCATGATTTGATCTTGTGTATAATCACATGTATTTGTTAGCTTTTAATGTGTTCATCCTGGAAGCCTCCACTCTCATGCACAATCCTTTTCATCCCTTCACTTTCTGCTCAAACCTTTGTCTTAAGGCTAATGGACACATTAGGAACTGAAATCAGTGATTTCCAGTGATTCTTCAGTCATCAAGCTTTACCCGTCCCTGCTTCATATTGAGCAGCATGTGCTTCCTTCTTTTATGTTAAACCCTTGAGGTGATTTTTACTGTGATTGGTTACTAAGTGGAATCCTGACTCTTTCCGGACTTTACTCGGGTAGGCTGCATGTGAGAACGCAAACATCCATGTCAGTTCTCATGGATGTCAAATAGACATTACATGGACTTTGTACTAGGGGGCTTGAAGGATAAACTCTGTGTGAGGCCAAGTGTGAACGCAGCAGGTATTTCGTCTGTGTATTCAGAGTGAGTGAAAGGGAATTTACCTTCAGTCGATCTGCTCAGTGTAACACCAGAAAATATTTACCCACCTTTCAACACAATCTGTTTCAGCAGTGTACTTTTTATGTCACGTTGCACCTCCTACATACAAGCTCTACCCAGGGACACCCCTCAGCAAAAGCAAATGGACTATTTCCCTGATGTGAGGACTAATTTCAAACTGACTATATCTGGTTGACTGCTACATGTGTAAAAAAATGCAACTCTGTGCAAAGCCCGGATATGATAGTCCAGAGATTATCTGCAGTCCATATGTGAAAACGGCTTTTCAAAGGGTTTTCTGCTTCCAAAAATTTACAACAGACATGGGGAATGTGACATCCTGGTTTTCCTTGTCTGCTCCCGACATTGGAAGGACAACTCTGTCCTTAAATGTATAACAAAGTCATTGCACACCTGGAGAAAAGCTCCAGTGGGAAACTGGCACTGGTCATAGTGTGTCATTTTACCCCTGTTGCGATAGACTGGGACTAGGGTCAAGAGGAGTAGTATAGTGAGAGAAAATGACAGCTTGGCCACTATGTTAGCACTGAGAAAATTGACACAGCTTTTTTAGTATTTTCCATATTGGACTACCATGATCCACTATTTAAAATAAATGTGTTTGATGGAATTTTCAACATAGTATAGCTGTAAATACTTTTTTGTTTTTGCCATATGACATTTGCAACATAGCATCACACAAAGTAGTAGTCCCCAAAGAAAACTGTTAATCATTTTATGTTATTTTGTTCAGATGTAATTTAATACCTTCAGTGTCTTGGAGTCATCATAACATCTTAACGTCTTATTACATTTCAACAGCTCATTCACCTAACCCTAATTCTGGAAATATAGACATTTACATATATAGCCCTTTCTTCCTCATGAATGTTCATCAGGCTGCCCATGCATGACCACTGTGAAAGGAAGAACAGATAACTACAGAGGGGATTAGAAACGCATGCATATATAAGCCAGTACACTCAGTCATTACTTCATCCTCACATAAAAGTATTAATCAGGCTGGAAGGGTAGACAGGATACAGTGCTGGGGAGGTGCTGTGGCAGAGGTGACAGAAGGCTTCCTCTCTCTGACGAGGCCTTTCTATAATCTCTTGGCAGTGATTGGGATGCTAGGCTGTGGGCATAGTAGCTCCAGGCTACTTCTCTGTACTCCTGCAGTTTTGCATTCCATAAATAACAAGGGGCAGACGGAGGGAAAGACAATAAGCAAGCGAGGACAATGTGGCAAGGAGGCTGAGAGCATGAATAAGAAACAGACATTTAGTTGTCCTGAAGACAAAAAGAGCCAAACTGTGATTTGTTGTTTAGAACAGAGGCAGATTGGGGATGAATAGTACCGTGACACTGGGAGAACAAAAAAAAGGAAAACTGCAGCAGAGAGATAAGGCTGCTTGTATAAAGGTATGGGAGGAAAACACTGAAGACACTTTTTCTAACCCTGAAAAGCGTTTTAAGGAAATTTACTGGCATCATTCTTACCTGTTTACACGGTTATTGTTTAGGGGAAAATGTAGCAACATTTCTAAATAAAGGAAACAATAAACAATATTAAATTATATAAAACACTAACAAGAATGATTACATATTATTGACTAGATGGTTGCTGTATATTTAAGTACACTTTTAATAATAATAATATACAGTCTCATTAAAAAAAAGTATTGTACTAAATTAGCTCTTAAAATGTGGGTTGTTCAGTTCAAAATCCTTAGGAATGTAAGAAGAATACTGTCTCACCATGGCAAAGTATGTTTAAATTGCACCCAATGCTATAGGCCACTGGAGTGTGCTAATATTTAGCATCTTGCATATTGTGTTGACATTTGAATTATAAATATGCTGGTAAAGTAAAACCAAACATACACAATGATTTAGCAGTTAGATTAGAGGAATAATAAATGATTGCACAGTGTATGCGAGCAATCATAGAACCACTTATGATATATAGTATAGTGTATTCAGCACATGCTTTCATAGTGCCATTCTTCCCAGTCAGGGTGTGAATTACACAGTGGCTTTCGGGGGAGCCCTATGTTCCAGTACGCCAATGTCCCAAGTCAAGTGCACACACATACGTGGTCAATAACTACAAAAAAACATCTATTACTACTGCAGGTGGTACTAAGCACAATGGTGCTCTATAAAAATGATATAGTAGCTTATACTAATAATGTAACTAATACTATACCTTAATGCTTTAATGCCGGGACATGACTTTTGATTTTGGGTGAATAGCTGTTTATTCCTGTTTTTCTACTCACTCACTTGTCCGAAGCAATGTTGCGTCACCAGGTTCAAACCCAGGTATTCTGCTGCAGGTGGCAAAGGTGGTGTCTGGCATTGAGGCATGTCTCCCTCAGTGGTGCTGTCACTGCCACCGGATGAGCTGTAGCCTGTGCACTGTTTTCATCATTTGTGGTCATTTTTGTTTGTTTGAATCCAAATTGCTAGAGTAGACAATTTGTTCCTACTTTGGCTATTTTTCCATAAACGTCCAGAAATATTAAATAAAAACATGTATGTTTCTGTATTTAATTAATACTCCATTCAAATATTATGTGCAGTCAGTAATGAGGCATTCCGGTGGCTACGTAAATCTAATTTAAGTGATAGATGATCACAGCAGGAACAGATACAGAATTGTCTTAATTTGTGGAGACAGATGTTTGATAGCATAGTGTAACGAGAAAAGCATTGCACAACACTGACATATTTGATATCAGGAACCTCAGTTTGGAAAATCAAATGACCTATAACACAAAAATTGATTAATTGTATAGCTCCTCCTAAACAGGAGAGCCTTTAAGGAGACCTTGTCACTTTCAGGGGAGCCATGCTCCCTGTAGCTCCCCAGAATTCAACCCACGTTCCCAGTAGACCAATGGCCAATGACAAATTTAGCTTCTTGAGTTTACATTTGGTGCTGCAAGGTATTATCTAAAAAATTATTTATGGATTTTGTGTAAATTGTTGATGTCCAAGGAAATCATCTACTTTACACATTAGTTTCTCAAATTGAAGACTCTGTCTGACCAAATAGCAGACCTATGACCTGAAAAAGGAAATGGTACCATAGCAAACTGGTTTGCTGAGGTAGAGACGCTGTAAAATTAGCTTGCTGGAATTTACCTTTTTGGACAACATGTTTTATTTATTCAGATATACACAGTGATTATCCAGAGCATGCACACAATAGCACTGCTACCTGTAGACAGCAAAAACATGGACACTGCTTGTTTTGTTTGGTTCAGTGAACAAACTGGATAAATCAGGTACAGAGTGCACACATGACAATTTTTACTGAGCATAATTAAAAATTAAATTTTAGGCGACTATTTATTTTTGACTATTCTACTTCTATTACTAATAAATGGGTTTCATGATATTCTGTATCGTATACAGATAATTATCCATTATAAAAAAGGTGACATGAAAGCAAATTAGTTAAGTTGGTTTGATTTAAATTACGGGTTTGTCATTTTCAGTAGCGTTGCTGCTGAGTAATTGGAGGAAGTGTTAAGGCTAATGTTATACAATGACATTTCGAATGTCTCATGTAAGGTTAAAGAAATAGAACTACGCAACTGTGTACAGTGTGTGATCATACAACTTGTAAAGTGTTGCACACTGATTAGGTGCAGAGAATAGTTAATTTTAAATCAAAGACCCATTTGTTGAAAGGGTGATAATATAAAGGTTTGAATATAAAAATTTGAAAGGTAATTCATTTTGCTTTGAGTCATTAAGTACTTTGTTGTATGTCCTAGTTCGTAACAGTTAAAAAACAGATCTAAAATCTATATTTGACGAATAAGTAGCACTCCTTAACCTGAGTTGTGAGAGGCAATTATAAATGAAGCATGTTTGTTTGCCACATTAACTATAAAAATACTGTGCTGTCACAATTTATTCTGATATCTAAATCCCAGTGGTTCTCAGTCCGCATCCTTTTATTCATATATATATATATATATATAATCACCATGCCGTTTTTTCCCCTTTAAGGCTACACTTACTAATGCTCTTGAACATACATGCAGAGGTGCACTGTGTCTACAATGTCTTAAATGTTATTGACATGTAAATAAAGCTTAATTCAGATTCTATTATAATACTGAAATGAATCAATTTGTTTTCTTCCATATGTGCAGTACAGTGTGGTAAATCGATATAGATGTGGATAGTTTGTGGAAGACTTTCAGGTTTCAGTGGCCATGCTCCACAGATTACTTGTAAAGCACCTGTTCTGTGTGTAGGTTACAATGTGAAACACAATCAGTCTAGGGGCCAAAAAATAAACTGGATGCACTTTTGTAAGCTTAGTGTTATTGAACGAAGATTTGTCAATTATCACCTGAGCCATAAATATAGATAATCTTCAAGCTGTGTCACTTTGGTGGCTGATTCCCTCATGTGGATGTGTGGGTGTAGTCCACTTCCCTTCTGGATTTCTTTCATGATTCTTTTCTGAGTTTTGAGTAACCCAGGCAGGATTCCATCTTTGTTCCTGAGGGAGAGTGGGAGGTTGAGCAGCTGAGGTCTAATTGTGCTTGGTCATGGTCCAGTGTGTTCAACACAAGCAGGTTTAGAGTAAACTGATGACTTGTTTGTCTTTTCAAAATACAGTGATTTGGACAGGAACCTGTCAAACCAGAACTGTCCAACTACAGAGTCAATCAATCAAGCAGCATGAACTAAGGTGTGCTTACCCCATCCCAAGTGTGTTTTTAAGGCCTGGGAACCTTTCTTTTTGACCTTTTGTTAGAAAACTACATAGTCACATTATATTTCATTTAGGCATTGAGAGAATTTATTATCAAATGAGCAGCGTATAACTGTCTCTGAGGCACTGTGTAACATCCTGTGCACTTGAGTGGGTTTAAAAATGCAGCTTAATTTTATGAATTCTGGAACAAACTAACTGTAGTTGAAAACACATATGTTCATAAAGATAAATTGAAACGAGGAAACCACTAGTCACTTGCTGCCACAACCATAGCAAATCTGCGGCTTGTCTCTGTACTGTGCATTTTATTTTATTTTTGTTTTAGTTGTTACTTCACATCAGTGGGGAAGTCACTCATGTGTGTTTGCTCATATACTACAATACACAGTATATTATATATAGTATATATAACTATGAGTAACAACACTGGTGTGCACTTCCACATCAGTGTCAGATTGTGTTTACAGTTGACTGACATTGTTATAGCATCTTTTGCCCAACCAATGCAAAAACAAAACTTCAATAGGAGACGTAGAACTATTGCTCACTGCTGTCTTAACACAACATGCATACTAGATGTCTAAATCACAGGAAGAGAAAAGTCAATGAATTCGAGATTAAACTAATGGTGCTTACACCCATACAAAGCCTCGTAAATATTACGTCCCTATACAGCTAAACTGCAATGACGATTATGTTTTTATGAGAAACATAATTGCAATGAGATTACAAAGTAACATAAATGACAAGTCGCAAGTATAGTGATACTTAACATATAAATTGAATGTCCACAGGCAACGTATTTTTGTCCACCAAATTGTCTGGTCTGCGACATCCCTTTTTCTTCCATTAAAATATCTATTTGCAATTC
>OMLM01009398.1:49888-66042 GCA_900302695.1 Helostoma temminkii
ATGTACTACTGTAATAAAAAAGTAAACTAAAAAGTAATAAAATCAAAATAATGAGATAGAAAGGATGAATGAACAGAATTATCATAAAGTCAACTTGCAGTATTTATGCAATAACTATATATATGCATGCATATATATATGCAAAGACAAAATTTCAAAATATTAAAAAGCACAGGATAAAAATAACAGCAAAAAATAAAGGTAATGGACACAAAAATAAAGGCTAGTGGGAGAATTTGAATGTAATATGCTCTGATGTTCAGTGAAGAGTTGTGATTCTATATCTAAATTATACAGACATATTTGGTTAATTCTTTAGTAATCTGTATTTTGTTAGGTGTCTTTTAATGAACAGTATTTTTTAAAGCTTTTGTTAAAGCTAGAGAATTTTAAAGTCAGTAACACAGATACTTCTGAAATAAACAACACTAATTCAGCCACAACAAACTTGGTTCACACACAGTACAGTGTGACCCCCAACACACTCGTCATCCTCTGAGGTGGTTGAACAAAAGCATTGATTCCTCTAGTGTATTAACAAAATCTAAATATTTGGGGTCAGATGTCCGGGCTGCTCTCACAACGCATCAGCTTGCACTCATGCAAATATTCACAAGGCAACAGCATTGGCGTAGAATGATCAGATCAATGTAATGACCCAAATGAGAAAATGAGAGACGGTATCTGTTTGTGTACATAAGCGTATAGGCACATACAGCACAGTCCAGTTCTCAGCAGGTTGTCATCAGAGAAAAGCAGGTACTGTGTATGGGCAGTGTGTAACTGTGTGTGTGTGTGTGTTTCTCTGTGTGGATTTGGCAGTGTTACATTTCATGGTGCGAGTTCTGCTGACCTTGGCATACTCAAGATTTCACCCCAGTGGTATTTCATCCCTCGCCTTCTCCTTCTCCCTGTTCTGTCACCCTCACTCCACCCAAATGCCATCCCAGTACAGTACAGTTTTTTTCCTTTCGTATTAGAACCAGTGTGATCCAGCAGTAATTATTATTGCACAGCCTTGTGTAATAATTTGGCACAAGGCTACATTTAGATTTTTTTTGTGAGGAGTACAGCCATTAGTAAGCCTAGATGCAGTCATTATGATAGCTCTGTGTTAAAAATAAACGTCTTGTGGCTGTTTGACTTTTCCTGTCATCCTCATTTCTGCTGGCTCATACATTTCAGGATAAACCATGCCAGCAATCTCATGATTTCAAAACAAAGCTATCAGAAATGTGGAGATGCAATAAATGGCAGATTAGGTATTTGTGCACTTTTTTTTACAGTAGTTCTTTAGTATTTACAGTATAAGTGCACAAAAGAATAGCTGCATTATTATTTCTAAAATGTTTTTTCCTCAAGCAAAACTTAAACATTTCACTGTGAGGATAATTTTTTGTAACACTGAAACTGACAGAGGGAAGTTTTGAATACAGCTGCACAGAGGCACATTTCTAGTGTTTCTAGTGCTTCTGCTTGACAGCAGTAGAAGCGAGGCAGTGCTACTGCTTGTCTGTCTATGGGGAAAACAACTGGCAAAGCAATTCAAATGTAATGACAACAAGTGCTTTTTGTGTTGTTTGCAAAACGCCTAACAGTCTATGCGCATGTGCAATACTCAGAGTGTACAAAACATGAGTGAGACTCAATTCTTTCATGAAGTGGATTGATGTTTCCAGATGGGGAATGGCAATATGGATAATCATCAATGTAATTTTATATCATAATTACTTTGACTGACTCCAGATGAACACCATTATCATTTACTAATATCAAATACAAGCTGTACAAATCATAAATAAGGAGGCTGATGGGGTTGATGAATTTGCATATGATTGAGTTGGAGTATGGATTGTACTACATGGTAATAAGAATATGCAGTATCCTTTTATTAGCAAATTGAGTCTGCAGTACAGTATCTTTAGTGGGTCGGTGTCTTTATAGGTACATGAAATTCGTGTAATGTCATAAGGCATAACATATTGTGCAATCACATGTTATATGTTCTTACCAAAGTTACTCTGTTTTATCTTCCAGACTGAACTTGTGTAGGCACCTTTCCGCTGTCCTGGCATAAAGCAGACATGTTCTTTGCCTTTGTTACAGTATGGTAAGTAAATACTTTGTCTCTATTATCATGTGTTCCTCGGGGAATACAACAGGGCTTAATGCATAGTTGTTATAGATTCTGTTAACGACGTGTTGTCTATGTACATTCTTAGACCCTTCGCCTCCCTGTTCTTCACAATACATCAAAATGTTTTGTGAGAGAGAAAGGCAATTTGGACACTGCCGGAACTATGACATGATTGAAAGATGTTCTAGCGTTCTGGCACTGTGTCAGATTCTGTCTTGAAGACGGTAGTTACTTGCAAACGTACCCACAGGCGCATTAATAGCAGGTGAATCTGTGGGTGGCTTTAAAATAGGCCATCAGAACATGCTGTTCTTTTCACATACAGCTTCTTTGAATCTGCTAACAGTCAAAACAGATTAAAAAAACATTGCTTTTGGCAGCTTTTTCAACCTAGCATTGTAAAACAACGTGACGCAGAACTAATGACTGTTAGCATTGAGGCTCCAATGTATTACTGTTACTGGAAAACCTTTTTATGGTAGATTTTTTAAAATCCCTAGTAATTAGGTCAGCCATATATTATACTGCGGAAGTGAAAATGGTACTAGTATAAATGGTAAAGTAGTAGTATGAACCCTGTAATTTCTAACTGTACTGTAACTCTAATATACACTGCTTAAAAAATAAGGGAACATTTAATCATCACAGTGTCAGACCAAATGAGTTGAGTTTCGTGGCTATCAATCAGTCCATTTAGGAAGCACAAATGACAAACGCAGATGAAAGTGACAGGAGGTGCAATGGAAAGGCAAAAGCAATATAACCCCTAAAAAAGGAATGGTTTTGCATGTGGTGGCCCAACACAGTCACCTAAAAATTGCATTCCTATATAACTAATCAGCAATTGTGATTATGGTTTTTTGTGAGAAATATAGGTGTACCAGAATTCTACTTTCAGCTAACACCATGATCATATGTTCACAACTAATTGTAAACCTGAAATTGTGAATTGTGAATTGCTAACCTACATTACAGGTTGCAAATATGTTGAAACTTAACATATCAATTAAATGTCCACAGGCAACGTATTATTGTTAGCAAAAATATACCATCTACAACATCACTTTTTCTCTTCAGTAAAAATATCCAATTTTGCAGTTCAGCATAAAGATATGTGACAGTTGGGTCCAGGCACTCGTAGCACTGGGTTACGTTCACAGAACATTTGCCAGAGAATGGAGAGCCAGTCCACCACTGACATCTCATCCTCTTTGTTTTCACACTGAGCACACATGACAGATGCTGTGTTAGCATGATGGTTTTGGTGGTGGGTAAGCGATGGCCTGGGGAGGCAGTTCCCAGATTAAAGAATTGATGACACTCACTGGTTCTAATGTTCCCTTGAATTTAATGAAGCTAACACCTATAGGACATTGTGTATCAGTGCATCAACCAGGGTCTGTCCAGGAGTTTCTCTCTTCCAGGTCTGATGTTGTCCTGGTGGATCGTCTCAACATTGGGTCAAAAACATTTGAGCCTTAAGCCTAAACATGGGTATGTAAGGGTTGGTTGGGGTGACTGTAGCTGAAGGGTATGAATACAGACTCATTAAAGCCATTCCCTTGTACCAATCCCTGTCATTTTGCTTAACATAAGAGGAGCTCTCAGTTCTCTGCCAACTACTGTGTCCATTTGGCAGTCCCAAACTGTACTGGTGAAGTCAGAGGAGAGGCCATGCCACAGTGGAATGGAAAGTAGTCATGCATGATGCAGCAAATTACAACAGTACCTCTTGTTAATTTTAAAAATGTTCCCCTTTTTACACCTATGCTGTCAATATATGATGCTGTTTTTATTAATGATGATTAATGTTTACTTTGAATTGCCGATACAAATAATCAAATACAGAGTGGAAATGTTGCACATGGTCTATAGGAGTCTAGTATAAACCTGATAGCTCCATGGACTGAAATGGAAATGGTAGCAGACGTTGCGGCTAGCCTGCTGTTTCTGGTATTGTGATGACAGTAAAAATTATCTACACCAACGGTAGCTTTTAAGACAGCTTGTGGGTATTTGAAGCCCCAAGGGAAAACTGAATGTGGAACACAAAGCTGGGGTGCAAAGGGTAATTTATCTTCCACCTTTAAAAGAAAATTCCATTTGAAATATTATTTGTGCAGTTAGATTAGTAAAAGGAGGGAGAAATGTTGTTCAGTGAAAACTTTTTATAAATAAACAAATGGGTTCTTCATATTTTACTGGATTTGACCTCAGGCAAATATTGACTTACAATAATCCTTCAAAGGCTATCAGATGATGTTGATTTCTAATAGGTGTATTTTGATGAAGTATATATGAATAAAAAATATACACTTGATTTTGTGCAAACACAGAAATTTAGGGCCAATGCTTGTTTATTTGATGACAGATCTGACAGGCCTCCAGGGACTAAAGACCCAAACAAAGATTAATTTTAAGCTGACTTTACTTTAAAGTGCCAAGGTGTTGCTATTTTCAGTTTCCTGTGGCTGGCAAGTCAAAACACAGTTGACATACATACTATAAATTTAAAAAATGTATTGTTAGTCAAATTGCCAACCAACATGTTAATACTAGTGAAAGTTACATGCAAAGTCATGCATGGTTTCTGTGCAATCGTTAAGAAGTTGTGAGCATGGGTCCACATCTTCATAATTTTTCTTTAGTGATTCAACAAGGCCTGGAACTGGACTGATTGACAGCTACTGTATTAATGCTGGTTCGAGAAAGTATTCAGTGCTTTGTAAGTTGGATTCAGGAAAAGATCTCATCTCCCTATGTTTCTACCTACTTAGCATCCATTAGAAATGAAACGGTAAAATAAAGCAGCTAATAAAGCAAGAAGGCACAAACAGGCATGAGTTGTATCGACAAGCTGTAATGGTTTATATTAGCTGATTTATCTATTGATTAGTTTTAGTTGAAAGCGGCAGGAAGAAAAGATTACTGTCTTTTACTGTGAAGACATGCAGTACTATCTTGCAGCTGGTGCATTATCAGGATTTTGGCCTTTCATTTCCTGTCTTTTCTGCTATGGGCTTTTCTCTTTGGAATATCTCAATGTGAATTGAATTGCTGGCTCTGTATAGATGTACCATCCAATACTGATGCCACCTAAACCTGAAGTTTACCATATCGAGTAGATTTAAGATTTATTACTTTTTTTGCTTTAAAGGGAGTACACTAGTGAATAAGCAATATGAGTATTGTTTTGCAGCTGCGGTAACTCTGCTTACTTCCCTGCCTCTCTCAAATCAATACCTTGACATGATTGAGAATTAATGCATGTACCCCTCCCAGAAGTTACAACATTGTAGAATAAGTCCACTCTACAGTAAAGCAATAATTTTTTTAGCTTTTATCTTTGGCTATGCCTCTATAGGGAGAGTTACCCAACATTGTCATTGTAAATAAGAACTGTCCAGTGTACATTAATGCTAAAAGTGGCCTTTGAAACTCAGAATGTTATACTTTTCTTGTGAATGGAGGGTATATATGTTGTATATACAGTATGTTGAAATTTCCTTGGGCGAGACACTGTAAAAATCCTGAATGTTGTGATTTTCCCACTGGGATGAAAAAAGTATCTATCCATCCATCGATCCGTCCATCTATCTGTTAGGACAGAAGATACACTGGAAGGCCCAAGAACACATCTGTCCAGGAAGACAAGTACATAGAAGTGTCCACCTTGAGAAACAGATGCCTCACTGCTCCTGAATTGGGTGCATCAATGAAAAAAAATGAGAGAAACTAGTGTGTGCAGACACTGCTTGTATACTCATGTCAGCTGACCTCACTGGTAGAGTAAAAAAAACAGCTAAGGCTGGCAAAATGGAGGAAAGGTTCCAGTGGGCCAAGATTTTTTAAACTTTAGCAGCCTGGAACCGGTGGATTGAAGAGTCTAAGTTTGAGGTGTTTGGCTGAAGTACATACAGTACAGAGGTCAAACTTATTAGCTTATGAATAGATGATACAGTAGATGCCTGCCTAACACAATGAATGAAGCATGGATATAGAGACATGATGTTCCATGGAGAGTGGATGATTAGCAATGTGTGCAAGGCGTCCTCAATTAGCATGTATACTAAGCACAATTTCAAAGCGTTTCTAAGGGATTAGAGAGTTTGATTTGACCATTAGTCTCTGCTGAAATATGCTTAAAAATATTTGTTCTTTTTTGTGTTTTACTATTAACTATTTCATTGAATAAAGCCACTGAAACATAAAATGCTAAAGTGTGTAGGTGTTTATAATTGTACTGTACATATGAAGGTTTTAAAGATATTGTAAACAGTGTTTACATAACAGATCAACACACCTTCATCAAACAGAGATGTGAAGTGTGTTTAGATTTTGTAATTTTACAGCTATTAACTTGATGAACCTTAAATTTATGCTGGCCTGACGTCAAAGCTAAGAGCCTGAAGCTCTAGTGTTAAGAGGTAATTTTTTTCTTCCTTAATTATTAATCCTTTTATATGGATTGGCCATGCAGAACACCTCAATTGTAGTGTTTGGGAAAACAAGTAAAATACTCTCACTTCTAATTTAGAAGTAGGACAAATTAGACAAATTGTAACTGCTGATGGCATTTAAATGCATGGTTGAACCGATATAGTACAAACACCATTTATTCAATAAAAACCTCTGATTGCTTAGTTTGCTTCGATCTGTTTATTTGAAAAAGTTACATATTTTTAGTGTTATTCACTTAATTATATTTTCTAAATATGAATAAAGCTATAGTTTGATGCCTGCAACACACTTTGGGACATTATTTACTACTATGTAACATCACCTTTTGTTTTAATTACATTTCTAATTGTTTGGAAACTACGGATACTAATAGTTGCAATGTTCCAAGTAGAAGACTTGTTCATTCTTGCTGGATGCAGAACAGCTTTACAGCGAACATTACTGTAAGTGTATTAAAAGGGAACAGACTTCTGACAATTGAGTTTAAAAGTGTTTTGAGGGATAAAGGCATGATTGCAATATTGAAGGTAAAAGCAAAGAATAACCACCATGACATTAATATTCTGTTTTTCAATCAACTTGCTGAAGTTGTCTGATTTACTACATACAGTGGCTACCTTTTCTCATCAACATCGGCTAAAAAGTTGGCTGATTGTTTGGCTGATTAGGTTTACTTTAAATATATTTTTCAAAAGAAATTAGGGAATCAATACCGACAGTGGTGTCTACATTGGTGGTGTGTGATTCTCATTGCATCATGATCAAAGACCTCATATTATGCTCAGCCTCTCCCTGCCTGAGAAGTACTAGTTTTACATTTCCCCCAGCATTTCACTTAAGTGTCCCCACTGTTCCGTGATGCAACTTGTTTTTCTGTCTTTGGATTGGCACACATGCCTTTGTGCACTCAATGGAGACCTGAGATAGGTTTAATGAAGCCCTGGGCACAGGCAAAAAGGCAGCAGTAAGATACAGACAGGCCTGTCTGGTGTTGTTATCCTGTCGAAGAAAACATTTTTTTAATCAAAGCACAGCGGATTTACTATATCTGCACTGCGGTAAAGACAATATAACTATTTCTTAGGAGGCCAAGTTCAGTTTGTGTGAAAAGAGTGAAGTGAAAGTGAAGATTTGGTATTGGTACAGTACATTTTTTATATGCACATTCTCACAGGTAACCCTAGAAATAAAACTGTAGATAGTTTGATGTTATCTTTAACACGTCTGAATACACGTGTTTGATGCCACCTGAGTTATTCCTACTCATGCAAAACTGTGTGTTGCAATAGAGTCTTTTGAAACATCAGCATTTCCTTCAAACCTCAGTCCCACCAGGAGGGCAGAGGCAGACTCTTCTGGGAAGCTGACTGTCAACAGCATCATGCCATGGGTTGAGGAGGTTGTGGGGCTTGATGGGATGCATTAAATAGTAAGCAGAGCTAGAGGAAGTTTGAATAGAGGAAATTTTAAGGTTGCTACCTAGCTGCAAGCAGCTAATGATGATTGTGGAGGCACAGATTGTGTGAGAGGCACAAAAGTTGTGCACAAAAGCAAATATGTCTTTAAAGACATGAAGCTGACATATCCTTAATATCTTCACCTTTTAATCGTAATTACTTATACCATTGAAAGTGAATATTTGCCTTGATAATTTCACTTTATCAGTTGTTTTGTGTGTGCCCTGCCACCTGATAACAGTATTTGCCAAAAAATGAAAGAGTAGTTTGTTGAGAGAAAGTTGGATCCATCGACTGTTCTCAGCAGTAACACAGAAATGAATGTGCAACAGAAATGATTATCAGTCTCATTGATCTGACTCTGCAAAATGTATGACTCACTGTTGCTGTTGTTTTTCTTTTAGATGTTAGGGCTGCACATCCCTGCTAGTGTGCAGCATAACTCTGCTGCCTGTTGGATAAGATGTGAATGTGTAGATAGCAAGTAACGCATAAATTTGAGCTGCGGCGATATCAGAGTGGAGCCACATTATGACAACATCGGGGTGTTGCGACAACATAATCAATCATTGTAGAGTTCCAGCGGACAAAGAGATGATGAATTCTTATTTAGAACTTTTGAAATCACCCACTGAGACATTTTGGCTCATGTCTGTTAACACAGCATCACTCATGTGAGATGCTGTACCATCTATTCATCAGACTGAGGCAGACCAGCTCAACCTTTACATCTTGGTGTTTTCATACAGCTTGAATTTTGGTTAGAAGTGGAAGCTGATAGATTGTTAGACCATTTGTCATGAGGAATTTGTGAAACTTCTATCACCGACTTGTTCAGCTGTCTCCAAATCCCTCCTGTGTCTTTCTAATGCCAGTTGATTTGTATTCCCAGTACATTTATCGTTTTTGTTTACAAGGCAATAAGAGAGCATGGACAGAGTGGCTGACATTTGATTGACAGAGCAATGCTTTAGGAGAGAGGTCGGGAAATTATGTAAACATTCATCATAAGGATTAATTCTCCTTGTGTTCTGTTCAACTTTGGTTAGAGGAGAGAAAAAGTGTTTAAATGTCATATGTTGGAACAAATTGAAGCCTGTTCCAAATATATTGACTATCCTGATCCACTTTTAGAAGCAAATACATTGAGTGAATATTGGCCACATGCAGAGCCCAACCAGAAATTAGTTCAAAGATTATATCCTGCACTGTATGATGAGAATTTAAAACTTTAATTTTCCATTAACAACTTACATAAAAGGTTGGATACAAGAATTTTCATTGTTAACAATAAATGCTTAAGAAACACTCCATTAAGCAAAAGTAGTCCACCTGTCGTGCCTATTCCCAGCTGCCTTTTGTCTGGACATTCTGAGCGGTTTGATGTTTTAACAAGAGAGAAAGCAATTCACTCAATTAACTCTACTGCACTGAGCAGCAACACCTTAAATAAGATCTAAGGGCATCCCATTCAGCCGTCTAACTTCTGAGCCTCTGAAGCTATTGCTCTGTATCTCATTTCCCAGAGTATTGATGACTTTAAGTGAGCTTCCCAAGTGCCTGCAAGGACTGGGAGTGTTATATAGATTGCTTTTAGCATCTTCGACCAAAGACACCTGGCAATTGCGACATACGACACATTGCAAAAAATTATTTATGACATCACCAAATCTGCAACTGAAGGCAATAGATTTTTTTTAAACCATGAAGTGGTCTCATAATGTAAGTAATTTACTTTTTTTAATGAAACATTGGTTTTATAAGATAACAGTTCAGTGTAGGAGCAGACAGCTGTCAAACATCCATAAATTTGAAAAAGGCTTTTTTTGATTAAAATGTACTGTACTTTATGAAGCGGAGACACATGAACACAATTAACTTGTTATCTGTAAACTCATACGTGTTGAGTTTCATCCTTCACTTTAATATGTTTATGTGAATATAGAAATCTGTGTGGGAGATGTGGCCTTTTTAAAGTGCTCAAATAGCAAGAGCTCTCCATGACTGACATACACTTTTGCCGTAAGAGCACTGATGCCTCATGCATTGTTCCAGATAGAGAACCTATGCATCAAAAGATGAACCGTGATTGTCACAGAGGACTTGGTACTCCACCTGTCCACCTGTCAGAGGTCAGATCAGCCCTCACAGCAGATTGGAGTGCTTTCTTTATTTTCTCTTTTGTGTACGAACCCGGAATAGCCAGGTGGCAATGTCCATTGTGTTGTGTTTATTGCAGATTGTCTTACTTCCATCAGTGTAAAATCCAAAGTGGGTCCAAACCTAAAGTTAGCAAACTTTTAAAAAAAAAACAACATTGGTGCATCTTTGATTTGTTTTTCTTCTGTCATGTTGCTGGCATTTCTTCTTTGTCTGTTCATCTCACCATCTCCC
The DNA here is from genome assembly GCA_900302695.1 of Helostoma temminkii. Taxonomy (NCBI): domain Eukaryota; kingdom Metazoa; phylum Chordata; class Actinopteri; order Anabantiformes; family Helostomatidae; genus Helostoma; species Helostoma temminkii. Next base: position 60,338 of record OMLM01009398.1, read on the forward strand.
ATCTGTTAAGAACCACGTCAAGCATTGTTGCTCGAGCACTATCACACAGACTCGATCATTTTACTCAACTGTGTGGGCAGAGGATCACTTAATACAAGAAAAGCCACTAATGATACAGTTAGGTTTATTCTCACAGATGAAAGCACTATTCTGAATAGATGAAAAAAGTGAAAAGAAAAAAAATACTATTAGTACCAGCAGAGAGATGGTTCACTATAAAGGATGGATGAAAAATGGATACAGAGGAAGAATCAATACTATTGCTTTACAGCGTGCCCATGCCGGTAGGTGAAGTGGATAGAGTTTGGATGGATTGGTGCAAATAATCACTGGTACTAGAGAACACATTGTGTAGTACTGGGCTCTTCTTTTAAAAGCTGCAGTGGGCTCCTCCTTCCTCCTTCCAACCAGTGGTAGTCTGGATCTAATCCATTAGATCTTTACTGGTTAACATTTGGTCTGTATCTACAATAGTTAAGCAAAATTAGCATTCTTGTCTTTCACAGGCCACTTCGCCTAATATATGTTGAAAATAATCAAATAATTATTCTACTAACCACCTTGTAACTCATTAAGCAAAGCAATCGATCTGCATTAGGCACCATTTTGAGGCTTGATAAATGCCTGTATTCACATCATGTTACACATATGTTCTGCAAAAAACTGTAATAAAATAAAATGTGACATGATGTCAGTTTAAATATGCAACCTCAATTGCTTGCTCTTCTGTGGTGTAAATGTTTCTTTTTATCCTGGTAATATGAATACATTTTCTCTTTTTAGTCATTTTGTTGTTTATCAGAGACCCAGATGTTAGGTCAACTGCAACAAGGATGGAACAAATATGCTGCCACCTGGTCTTTAACTCCTACTGGCGTGAATTCAAAACAGCTACATTCATAAGCACACAATCTTATCTTGCAATCTGGCAGAGGCACAATCTCAATAAAACATAATGGTCTTACCAAACTGGATAAGAACTGATCTTAATTGCAGCAGAGACCAGAAAAGAGGCGTTTGGATGGAGAAGTTGAGAGAGCACTCTGGAGAGTGTAGGCAGCTGGACTGCAGTAATTAGTGAAGCTCTTTTTGGTTAAGGGGCAGCTGACCACTGGCCTTGCTTGCTTAGAAAAATAGCAGAAGTTCTTCCCTCTCTCAAATATGACTGTGATTAACATCAGCAATTACCTGCATAAATTGCACATCTTTCTTCTTTCAGAGAAATTAATTGTCTTTAAGGTAAAGACAGCCACAGCCACGAAGGGGTCTCCGTTTTACATTTCACTCAATCCATTGTCTATAAGCCTATGCAATATCACATATACAGTACTTAAATATATTAAATGTATCATAGTGTGTTTAAAGATTAGTGCCATCTTCCCTGCTACATGATTCTTCTATATGCTCTCTGAATTAATCCGCTGGATTTCAAACCTGACTCTTCAGATTTGAAGCCAAAGTCTAAGAAACCTAGAACACTGATACAACTGCATTTGATTGATCATATAGCAAAACATTAACGCAAATGTAAACAGACGCAAACCTATCTTATGTTAGGATATAATGGATTTGTGAGGAGCCTGTTTTTCACAAGTCCAAAAAAAGGAAAACAACTTTCCAACAGTGTCAGAACAGATGCTATAAAGCAATGTTCTCTACAATGAACATTTCATCCATGTACCTTTCCAATCTAACATTTACGAAGATCCCAAAAATTAGCTCTCTGATCTCTACTTTATAATGTCTGCTGTCATTTATGGCTGAGCTAATGAGCTAACCCCTTGACACCTTGCGAATTTGTTGATGTTTACCTCTTCAGAACTGGGAAAGGTGGGGGAGAAGGGTGTAATATGCACATTAATGAGCATGTCACACAGACAGCAACTAATTACAATGACGCATTTGGGGCCTCATTTGGTAATGGTGTCAGCAGCAACAGCCTCACGGTCATCTGAGTGCCAGTGTTAGTCTGAATTACCATAGAAGTCCGTCTGAAAGTTCTCCTTGTCTAAAAGCGTCTGTGTCTCTGTCAGAAAATGGAGGCAGAAAAGCTTTACATTTGCTTCTTCTTTAACTTTGTGCCTGAGAGAGTTAGAGGTGAGATAAAAAAAGAAGCTTTTTTTCAGCTTATATGTGGGCTTACCTGAGATGCTTCAGGTCAAGCCAGTTTGTTGGAAGATTTTTGCCACCGAGAGTTCTGCTGTTCTTTTAGTGGTCTAACAGCGAAAAACTGTGTTGAGGAATCCCTATGACCCTTCTGTTAGCAAAAAGTATAAATTGGAATAATCAACCATACCACAGTTAAATTTAAAGTTATATTTATATGAGCTATTATAAAGATATCTGCAGGTCAGACTGGATTCTATTTTTTTCTTATTTTATTTCTGAATGGTAATCTGTCTCCCTGTGACCGACGACCTGTCCAGGGTGTACCCTTCCTCTCACCAAATGCCAGCTGGGATCGGCTCCAGCACTCCTGAGACCCTTACCAGGACAAGCAGTTAGGATAATGGATGGATGGATGTTTGGAATCCAATTTTATGGTAGCAAAAATATCTTTGAAGCTCAAATAATCCTTTGCATTTTTGCATTGCTGTCTGCCATATGCAAGACATATTTTGCAGGGACACGACGTATACAGAAATGTGAGCAATTTATAAACCCATTACAAACATTTTACTTGATATGATGTTTATATAACGCAATAGATGCACTTTTACAATAGAAAACTTTCTTGTCCATCTTTATATTTAAGTTATATTGTTATTATGCCTATTTTAACACATTATTTCTAATTAAATACTCTTTTTTTGCAATATTTTTTGTATGTTGCAAGTTGTCTTTAGCTGTTCAACCCCTACATTTACCAGATAAATAAATAATAATGTAATTTGTAGTTACCTGACTTTGTACAAAAGTAGGTAACCAGTTCATAATATAACTTCCTGTATTACTCATCAGTTAAAGTTTCAGTTATTACCCAAGATTATGTATCATTTAGAACCTAAAATATGCAGTAGTTAGTCTTCATGCCTACCTACAGTATATACCATTTTAAAGCCAATATAATGGCTAAGTTACTGTGCTGTAAGAAAAACAAAGGAAGACTGGAGAAAACATGTTCACTTGAGCCTGAATCATTTACTGGATGTTACTGGATGCCAGAATGGAAGGAGTAATAGCTCTAACTTCAATTTTTCTTTTACCATCTTCTACTGGCAGCAAAAAAGGATTGGACTAATGGGATTGTAAAAAATGCTTGTGTTTGTAGTGCACACTTTGTATCAGTTAAGGTATAAAGTAATATTCTTCTCTGTTGTGGGTCTAATATATCTAAAGGTTTATCATGTCCACCTGGCCACAAGCTAATGTCTGGCCACAGTCATGAGTGTGTGTGTAATACACGGGAAAGCTGGACTCGTTGGTAAATGTTAACTTTTCCAAATAACATTCTCGGTCACAGAGTGTGAGCAACTGTACCTGTTCATATAAAATTGTATTTTATTCAGCCATTGTTAAAATGCGAGACAACAAATCTTGGAAGCCAGTTTTACCAAACATGTTAAATGCATTATTTTGCTTCCAGCTACACTACACCCAGCAAAAATTGTCACACTTTTTACTATTAACTTTAAAACACCCTATATCTAGCTACATTTCACATAGAGTACATACTTAAAAGGATACAGACGGGAACAGAATAAATAAAGCACTACCTGATTGGTGGATTCAACTTTTTCAGACATCTTTAATGGTGTGGAGTAGAGAGCCACTTTTGAGACACGCTGTGCTGTCACAAGCATTGACTAGACTGGAAGCGATCAGCACTAGCGACTGTGTCACAGCCAGAACACATTGAAGCCAGTCTCGGTGGAATTGCAGGGTTAATTGTGCATCTGTGAGCATTCACATGAAACAGTGTAGACAAATACTGGATGTGACAAAATTTGCCTAGTGTGATGTTTTGTACAACTTTGAAGAAACTGACCTACTAAGTTGTTATACTCTGATATGCGTAAACTTGACAGTTTTTTTAATACATATTAATTATTATAAATATATGTCCGATATTTATTATGTAATAATACTGATGATCTCGTGCAGCGAAGTTCTGAATCAGCTGTAACTGATTTGAAATATTTGTGGATAGAGTATAACAGAAGTCTAGTCTACTGGATATGCAACACTGAGGTTTCTGGCTCGGTTTAAAGCAAGTCCTGGAGGATTTAGTTTTATGGCGATTTTCTCTCTGTCTCTCTGAACCTTTGGATCAATGACTAAAATATCAGTTTCATCCTGGTTTATCTGTAAGAAGTTTTAGGATATAGGTAGTGATGTCTAAAATTTAAAACATTTTAAAAGATCATCACTTGGTCTGGTGTCACCAGGAGCCGCAGGCACTTAAAGATTCCCTATTCCCTTCCCTATAGACAGATCATTCTGAAGTTATCGAAAAATAACCATAGCAGAGAATGGTTAATACTCAAAACCTCATCAGAATCAAATGTTTTTTGTTTTGTTTTGTTTTTTTAAAGCAGGTAAAACTTGAGTCATGACCACAAAAGGTACTTTTTTTCTACTACCGTTTTGAGCGTTTTAGAATCAACCATGACAGAACTGTCTAGTGTGGCTTCACACTGTACTGTGTTTCTGTAATGAGGTTGTGTTTGTGGTTAATACTTGACCTGGTGGCAGCTGTCTTATCTCTCAAGTTGAAAATTTCTAATATTTTGGATTCTGACCACATCCCTGCAAAAAGATCAAAAAGACAACACATAGGGCATTAAAAAATTACTGAGTTGGTTAGAAATATCTGAGCATGGCTCATCTTTTGGCACAATGCAATGTCATTATGAAGACACAAATGTAGCTGTATTTCATTTGCTAACCAAATTTTGCTATTAACTAAGTTTCAATGTGTGTATAACAGTGTATGAAAAAGTTTGTGTGGGTAAGTAAATCGCCACAGAACTTTACCAGGTTTCCCATAGCAGTTCGGAAAATAAGGTTTCAGAGGTCATATAGACTCTGACAGTAAATTGTTAATATATACAGAGTTCATTTATTAAGAATTTCTGAGGTACCAGATCCTTATTGCAGCTATAACATTAGGCATGAGTATTATGGGTAATTTAGCTGACAAACATGCTCTATAAAAGAGCACGACCAAGAATAATTATGCTCCTTGGCTGGATAATGAGTTAAAATCCTTAACAGCAGAGCAAGATGTCATGCCAAGATGCCAAATAAATTGCTAGCAAGGAAAATAATTCATCCGACAGTATCACATACTGCAAACTGCAAGACACTGTCTTCAAGATTTACAGGTAGACACGGAAAGCATACTTTATGCACAGACTTGTTGTAATAAAATAAACAAACTAACAAAAATGCTTTAATGCAAAATATATCTTTGGTAATGTAGCTGGTGTAAAACTGTCTCTGATATGCAGTAATACTACACTAATTACACAAATGCAGTTACATTGCACTAATATTGCCATAGATGTTGTTTGTCATAGATGTTTGTGCTCTCTGCCTAACTGCTGTCTTATTCTTCTTGCTTATTTTGGCTTTTTAATGAATTTTTCATTTTAATTCTAAAAGCCATTAAGCATAAATTTCATTTAATAGATACATTGCAGGAAATCTTACATTTAATTTCTATGTAATCTAATTAGTTTAGAATATCTTCAATGTCTGAC